>PVIU01008806.1:0-16989 GCA_004026605.1 Ondatra zibethicus
GGACAGAGCTGGTTCCATGTGAATAAAAACGGGACCAACTGATGGAGAACAGAAGCCTACAGAGGTTGGTGCCCATGGATATTTACAAAGGGGTCTTAATGTCTTAGGAAGGGCACAAAAAGAGATTTCTTAAGTTGCTTTAGTTACAATGATTCCCCGTTCTACAGGATTGCTGCTAGAAGGGCTTTATACCGTGAATGGGTGTATACAGTAACCATGGGCTGCAGGAACACATTTGGAGCTCTGGGGCATATCGTTGGCAAGGAAATAAACTTTTCAAGTCTTTTGGGAACAGTCACCCGATCATCAGCTATTATCACTGACATATCCTTTCCCAGTACAGAGCTGAGATGCAAGTACATTATATATCACACACACACACACACACACACACACACACACACACACGGAGAGAGAGAGAGACCCCACACATCTACTTGGACTTAACGAATTGTCTTGAACAAGACTTTATTTTTATTTCCCAGTCATTTGCTTTTTGTTACTCAAGTGTAGAAGAGAATTTATATAACCTCTGTGGAAGCTTTCTAAAATTTCAATGAAGGATTGAGCCAGACATTATTTCACCTCCTTACACTTCCCAACTGCATGTTGTGAGTCAGTAGTTAGAGGGTTACTCTTCTTAAATTTCCCAAATGCAGAAACAAGTTCATTGTCCTGTGCAAGATGAATGGCTGAGCCGGTGCCGGAGCCTAGCCAGTGTTTACATTTGGGCTCTGGCTTTCTGCCCGCTCTTCCCACCAGACACTTTTATTTCTATATTTAGATTTTTTAAGAAATAGACTTTAAGTACACATTGTAGCTTCTTTCTTTGGCATGGAGGCTGGCAAGCTAAGATTTCTCCTTTCTTTATTTGCCGGTTAGTGTTTCAAAGAGGAGTCCACACTGACGTCAGCCGGGCTAAGCGGCCAGTTGCAAATGCTCATTTAGTTTCAGTTCATCACATGACTGTTATGGAAATACACTTCTGAGTTGCTGTCTGTTACACAGTTTAAATTGTTTTCTTCCACAGTATGTGTGGGGGATTATTTTAGCCTTCACCCTCCTCATCAATACTAGTTTTTAAAAACCAAGTGGTTGAAGGTAACTGAAGCTCCCCCCCCCCCTTTAATGTTAGGAGTAGATCAGAGACGTGATGTGGTGGTGCTTTCTCTACAAACAAAAGAAAGAAAACCATCCCTCTATCTTGTTTCCCTGGCTGGGTTTGTGATTCTACCATTGCATCAACCAATAGGAGCTGGCTTGTGACTTCGACTTTGGGTTCACAAAATGATACTAGGGTGAGGGAGTTAATAGCTTTTCCTAATCAGAGCACAGCATGGTTTTGAGCCCTGAGACAGACCTTGCCCACCCTAGGAAGCTCAGGTTACATTGTGAAGTTGTGGCTTTAGAGTAACTTGTTCTACCATCTTCCCATGCAGGCTTCTCCACACTCTCCCTGGCTGATCAGATGAGCCTCCTGCAGAGCGCGTGGATGGAAATCTTGATCCTCGGTGTTGTGTACCGATCCCTTTCGTTTGAGGATGAACTTGTCTATGCAGACGATTATATAATGGACGAAGACCAGTCCAAATTAGCAGGCCTTCTTGACCTAAATAATGCTATCCTGCAGCTGGTGAAGAAATACAAGAGCATGAAGCTGGAGAAAGAAGAATTCGTCACGCTCAAAGCGATAGCTCTTGCTAATTCAGGTTGGCATACTGATGTGGTCCTTGTTGCATTGTTAACGCTGTCAGTCTTCTCCTTTTGGGCTCTTCTTGGGGATTTGTGAGGTTCAGTTGGTAAATTCTCTGTGAGTCAGCAAAATTATAATCAGCGCAGCTTTCTAGCAAAAAGTTAGGAAGAAAAATAAACTTGAAGGGAGTGGTTTTTTTTCACTTGCTCCCATAAGCGGTGACACTTTAACCACCCCGTGCATTTACTAATTTGGACCATAGTGAAGCAGAAGGCCTTGAGGGAATCACACAAATGGGCACTCTTGGGACAAAATTAGCTCCATTGTTGTTTCTGTGCGAGGCAACATCAGTGAGTTATGGAGAGACACCTCTCCTCTCAAAAAGGCCAGTTTTGTAATTGAGAAAAATACATGCTGTGTTGTCTCTTGGTTTTGTTAGGAAAGTACATTCTGTGGCTTATGGTCTGGAATTCTTTAGATATCAAGTTCTGTTGAGAGAGCCACCTCCAGTAAGGGCTCAGGAATGGATTCACCTTGCCTTTGAATAGCGGCATGCTAAAATCGGGACAGACGCTGCTAAGTAAAAGTCATTAGTACTTTGTAGTTCTCTCTTTGTGCCTCCCCTGATGCTAGATTGTCTCTTTTAACATTTGCATAAAGCTCAGGGTAGATCCCTCCTAATGACGGGCCGATCTTTCAGATACCTGCCTGTCAATAATGGCTCTCAAGCCACGTACCATTGACAGTCACACCGTGCTCTTTCTGGCTGCTTTTGTTTTGACCCTATCTTTGAACTTTATCTTGGTTGCTGGCCAGTAGTTTTCCCTTTAATTACAAGAAGGAAACTGTCAATAAAATCTGTTAAATGGGATGCAATGAGCGGCTTGAATGGGCGATGGCTATTTGTTCAAATTCTGCAGTATTCAAGGTATTGACAGTTTGTTTTCTGGGGCCATATGTGACGATCAATCTCAGGCTGGGCTCAGCCGCGCTGAAAAATGAAAAACCAGATTGCTTTTGCTTACTTGTGGATGGCGACTTTGTGATGTGGTGCAGTCTGGGCAAGATGAGATCTTCTGCCCAAATTGCCCCCCTGAGAGCCGGGGATGCGTGACTGTTTTTAGAAATAATTTTTAATTGATTTTGTAATTAACAGTTCATCTACAATATTGATGCATGAATCCTTGGACTGATAGAAGGGAAATTGTTTTCAACAATGAAGTTGTACCTTCCTATTTGTCTTCATAATGGGCGTTAGCACCTCACAGGTTTAATTGTGAATATAACCCACTCCCCAACCACACCATCTACCCCATTCCCCCTCCCTTTCCTGTGAAACTTAAAATATGATTTCTTGTGACCAGTGACCTTGTTTTTACTAACTCGTGAGAAACCCTGGCTCTGTTCTCTGGAGGGTCCATGTGGGACATGAGATAGACGTTTTCTAAGAATAGTTTGTTTAGCCTCCACTGAATAGCATCTCTCCAGATTGGATGAAGGATTTCACAGTACTGGTTTTGCAAAAAATTTTTACTGGATAATCATAAAAATAATTCTAACTGGAACCATTTGTGCAGTTTGTTTTTTTTTTCAAATGGAGTGAGCACATTTTATATCTTTTTATGTTTCCAGTTGATTTTGTAAATTGTTGGTTAATTGTCAACCCTGAGTAATGCTAACTTTTTCATCCAAATCTCTATAAGTTGTCAACTGGAGATGTTCCAGGCATAATTTGTGCCTAAATATTCTAATTTAGACTCCCTCAGTTCCTTACTAAAAGTTTAATCATTGATACTGTTCAAACATGGATGCTCCAAACCTGTTCTGCTGCTACCAAGCCAGGAAGAAACCTGCAGTGCTACAGTCACGTGACCAGAAGTCCTTATTTACTGTACTTACTAATTTCTTGAATTTAAAACTAGAAATTGTTAAGACGTTTCCTGCCTCACCAGACCTAGTTGCTGAGTAGCATGGCTTTTCAGAGGGTTTCTGCACCAGGTGATTCTAACATCTGTTTAGCTCCTTGATACCAAGAAAATTAATTGCATGTAGGTCCAAATCCTAGCCTTTTAGTTTGGGGTAACCTACTTAGAAAGTCATTTTCTTTGATACTTTGGGTATAAGGTTATCTTGTTCCATTTGGTTTTTTGACCATAATTAGAAGAACAGAAACAAACTTGTAGATTTAGTCTTGTTTGGATTCAGTGTGAGTTTCTTAAATTCTTATGGAAACATTCCTTTGAGTGTATTGGTGTGAGCATATCCCTGTGAGAGCATCTGTGCACACATCCCTCTGAGAGCAGTGGTGTACACACATCTCTTTGAGCATATGCTGACAGTTTGCATAGATGTGCTAGAAAATGCCCAGTTTTTCTTTTAGTATTCATGAATTTTCGATTAACATAAATGAGTTTTTATGTAAAAATTATTTTGTTTAGTAGAGAACTATGTGACCTTTTCCTGCATGGCTGTTGATATTAACAGATATCTTAGTTATTTCTCTTGACATATTTTAAACATCTTCTTTTATTCAGTAATTATAAATATTGTGCTTCTGCTTGGCAAGCAGACAGTTTGATTCCTGATAAGGGACATCATGCTTTTTAGTGAGCTCATTTCATTCAAGTATATATATGAATAAAATTAAGGGCTTTCTTTTTATTACTATATAATACTTCTAGAATAAAACTTCTATCTGAAGATAGAATACTATAATTACTGTAAAATACTATAATCTGAAGATAGAATTACTATTTTGGTCATCAGCTTAATCTGGAGTAATTCTAGCAACCTCATAACTGAGGACTAAGCCAGGACGAATTGGTTTGTGCACACATTGTAGTATTTCTAATGACAGAAGCAGTGACTTATCTAGGTGGTTGGAATGGGGCAGGGCCATATTTAATTAGGCTATTTGAATCCTCATGGAAGTTTGGCTTAGTATCTCTCAATTATTTTTATTATCATCCCCTCAGGGGTAATTTTTGATAAGGTATTCCTTATAACTTGCTAATTAAATAGCAGTTCCACAAATATTTGTTTATGTAGTGCATATTTGGGAATGTTTTGTCTAGGAGAATGGTTTTCTACTCTGTAAGCCTGTATTTCCTCTGTTTCAGAGAACAAGGTTTACATGTAAGTAGTTTCAATCATTCATTCTTTTTTTAAATTTTTGAAAAGGATTTTTCTCATATAATACATCCCAACCCAGCCATAGTTTCCCCTCCCTCTTCTCCTTTGCGGCTTCCTAACTGCTCTCTCCCCCCAGATCCACTCCTCTGCCATTTCCTCTTCAGGAAAGAGCATGAGAGTAAAACAGGACAAAGCAGAGTACAGTAAGACAAGGCAGAAGCTCTCTCATTGCGGCCAGAGGAGGCAACGCAATAGGAGGAAAAGAGTGCCAAGAGCAGGCAGGAGTCAGACACACCTGCTCCCACCCTTAGGAGCCCCACAAAGACACCACGCTGACAGCTACAACATGTATGCAGAGGACCTGGGTGCAGACCCAGGCAGGCCCCATGCTTGCCGTGTCAGTCTCTGTGAGCCCATGTGAGCCCTGCTTATCTGATTTGGTGGGCTGTGTTCTCCTGGTGTCCTTCATCCCCTCTGACTCATGTGATCTTTTCTGCCTCTCTTACTCGGAGTTTCTCTATCTCAGAGAAGAGAGATCTTGAACCATAAAGTATGGTAGGGGAAGTAAACAGTATCCAATGTCACATAGTGACATAAATATTTGAAATGAGTTATAAAGGTGATGAGATTGTTTTGGTATGGGAGACAATGACAGACTGTATTCTGAAATCTCAAGATAGAAATATAGCATTTCTGTGGAACTAAACTATGAGAATAGATGTCACTAATGAAATCCTTTTCAACCTACAGGAGCCACTGGTTTCTTAGATAACTTTAAAAATTTGCCTCTATTTTCTATATTGTTCTAGAGACAGCTTTAGTTAGCTTCTGGCCAAGAGGTTATATCCATCCATCCATAAATACATTTATTTATTTATTTATTTATTTTTAGAGAACCTTATTATATCCACCTCTTTTTTAAAATTTCTGTTGGGGAATCTCCAAATGTGCCCATGGGGGAGACACATTTACCTGAGGCGAAGATGAAGACTTGTAGTCACTGTAAGACAGAGAGTTGGACATTTTATCTCTGCTCTCCATTTAGTGTTTTTATACCACAAATGACCATGCTCTGTGTCTTACATGTCCGGGTACAGAAGACTTGGGACTCCAACTTCACCTCCAGAAACCTAAATCAATGGCTTTAAATTACTTTAGAATTGACGTCTACTTTTTTATTTTCCTGTCTTCTGACAATTGTAACACAGTTGTCCCTTGGTATCTGTGAGGAAGTAACTATGAATTTTTTTCCTTAAGCATGATTATATAAAACCTAAATAGTTTCAAGTTCTTTATGTAAAATGGAATAATGTTTTTATATAACCTACACCTGCTTGCTTTAGTAACTTATCTCTAGATTACTTATAATATGTGGTGCCAGGTAAATTCAGGTAAACGGTTGACATACTGTATTGTATGGGGACAATGACAAGGGAGAACACTACATGTTCAGTTCAGACATAATTTGTATCTTCCTTTTTAAAATGGATTTGTGCTCTGTTCTCTAGGCATCAGAATTCCAAAATCAGTTTCATCATGTGTACTACAAAGATATGGACAGAGCTCAGCTTGCTCTGGTAGCCCCAAAGAAGAATCTTTTTATTGACTTCTCTAGTATTGGTCACATTCCATAACTTAGAGTGTCTGCATCCATCTCTTCATCGACCCATCCATCTGTCTATCTTTTCATGTTATCTTATGTTCTTGAGACACTGTCCCACTAGGTAGTTGAGACTAGCCTTGAACTTCTGATCCCTATCTGTGAACTCAGGCATGCCCATTGTGCTAGGCTCTCCTTCCATCATAAAAGCCAGTGATGTAGAAGTTAGCCTTCATGACATTGCTGTCTTCTCTCTATTTTGATGTTATTGGCCTGGATATCCCAAGACAATCTCCCACATGAAGATTCTATCTTAATCATGTGCAAAGTTTATTTTACCCTATGAGATGACATTCATGGCTTCTAGGACGCAGGACTTGGACCTCCTTGGAACCAATTTTCAGTCTAATACAATGAATATATAAGCAAGGTCAAAAAAAAAAAACAAGGACTGCAAAGTACTCAGGAACCCTTCCAGATGTCTTGTTACAGCCTGAACCCTCTCTCTTTCCTCCAGAGTAGCTGCTTTTAGAAAATGAGATGCTAAATATAAAGTATTGATTCAGATAGATGCACTGGATTCTATGAATGTAGCAGATGTAGATGCAGGGGAAAGTTAACTCTATCCTAAAGGGTAACCTCCTGTTGTCCTGGATTTTATTATTACTACTTCCTTGTATTTGTTACTAAGTTATTTATGCTTAGTTACTACAGTTGAATCTAGCATATTTACCTAAATAATCTTAGGGATGAATTTTTGAGTCTGAATGTACAGCCCTTGTCTAAATGTTTCCCCCTTTCCATTTGGAACATCTGCCCTGTAAAGTCCCCCACAGCCTGGATGCCACAAGATCTTAATTGTTTCTCTGTCCTTTGCAGTGTGTGTAGCTCACATTCAGGTCCTTGCTTTGTGGCGCCAGGCAATGCCCAATGTCCTCTCTGTGATGGCAGAGCTGAGGATTTGGATGACTCAAATCCATACATCATTGGAGATTTTAGGGTATTGACTGTGGTCTCAACTTTGGTTTTGCATTCAGGAGTGATAATATAGAAATATGTATTGTTTTTCTCTCATTTTTGTTTGGCTACCAGGAATATAGTTTATAGACAAAAGCAGAGCAAATACTCGATTCATTCTCATTGTTTTCCAGCTTTCAAAAAATTTTTAAAAAATTATCCTTTTAAAATATTATTATAAATACATGTATTCATGCATACTTAATAGATATCAATCACTAATATTACCTTCACTGAAGCTAATGGTTGTTCCAATTTAGTCAGTGGTCGATTTCTAGAAGTTACTTCAATGACTCGGTGGTTTTAGATGATGCTCTTGCTATTTGGTGTGACAAGGTATTCTATACTCATTGTGAACCAGGGGCAATGACCAGATGGCATGGAAACCTGGGGAAGTGTTCAGAACATTCACATGCAAATCTAATTGTCTGTGTTGCAGAGGAATATTGGGGACAACCTTGTCACTGACTTGTACTGCGATGCCACTTGTTTTGGTGTTGCTGCCCGGTTGCTGTGCTGTAACTAAGACTTATCATCAGTCTTTTTCATTCTTTTAATTTTTTTCCTGTCAATCAAGAGCCCATTTGTCATATGTTTAATCAGGGATCCTGAACAACAGCTGATTGCTGACCATGGAGTCACTCTAGAATACCTTATCTTGTGTGCCTAGAAATTCTGAAACATAAACTCCTTTAAGATTAGTTATTCTATGTTGGCAATTTATAAATATCCCCAAACATGGCCAGTTCTGTTACACACAATGGATTACTGTACATGCTGGTTCTTGCTACATTCTAGACTCAACACCAAGCATAGTCATGTACTTCTGATACTCAGGTCTAGCTCAGAGTACAATGCAGGTACTGAGACATCATTATTGAGAATGAGTTACAAACAGGAAGCCAATTTTCACATTGAACTATGACCTTCTGAGTACCTGTGCCCACACTCACAGTTATAGGAAAGGCCAATGCTTTGCTATAGTTAATCAATAAAAGTGTTTGGTGATTGCTGGAAGTCTTTGAATGGTGCAACTATTGAAGTAGATATATTTTTCAGAGTCATAGAATGGAATGACACCTTCCCTTATGGTTCCATTCACAGGGTAAGCTATTAAAATTTATTAAATAGGAACTGGAGAGGTGGCTCAGTGAGTAAGAACACTGGTCGCCCATCAAGGGACCCAGGTTCAAGACCCAGAACCCACAGAGCAGTTCACAACTGTCAGTAATTTAAATCTCAGGGAATATGATACCCTCTCCTGTCCTCTGCAGGCACTGAACACACGCTACACATGCAGGCAAAACACCCATACACATTCAATAAATCAATTTAACTATAATGAAAGCATTCTATATGGATAATTATTAATGTAATTATTAAGGGTTAAAACACCATATAATTAATAGTATAGATCTTATTTGAACTTTGGATATACATTGAAAGCTTAATTCTTTTTAATATATAATATATTAATATATAAGTAATATAAAATCATCTTATTCAATTGTCCTGAACCAAGCTTTAGGTGGAAGTTGTGGATCCATCTGCAGTACCTTTTCTTTTTTTGGTGTAGTGATATTTCATTTGTATTTTAATTAATAAAGCTTGCCTGAAGTTCAGAGAGTAAAAAAAACCATGCTGATAAGCCATACAGATCAGGCAGTGGTGACACACACCTTTAATTCCAGTGGCCAACTAGTTTGCCATAGACTGGGCAGTAGTGGTGCACACCTTTAATCCCAGCACTAAAGAGGAATATAAAACGAGAAGAGACAGCTCTCACACACGATCTCGTTCTGAGGATTCATGGAGGCAGGATTGCCAGTTTGGATTGAAGTAGAGGTAAGAGCCAGTGGCTGGCTGTTTTGCTTTTCTGAACTTCAGGCTCAACCCCAATTTCTGTCTCTGGGTTTTTATTAATAGTACATCTTTTTGGTCTTTGGTTTTTTGAGACAGGGTTTCTTTACACAGCTCTGGCTGTCCTGTAACTCACTGTGTAGACCAGGTTAGTCTTGAACTCACAGAGATCCACCTGGCTCTGCCTCCCAAGTGCTAGGATGAAAGGTGTGTGCCACCATCATCCGTCTCAGCACCATCAGCACCGTGACTTTGAATTAGTGACTCTGGGCTTGGGCCTAGGTATCCAAGTTCCTTATGCTCTTCCTGTACAGCCCCACCCTGCCAAGTTTGTTCATGAGCTGATGGTCCCTGTTGATACATTTACCTTGTTTCCATCCGTTCTGGTTCTGGTACCTGTTGCCTTGGAAATGTACTTGGGAAGAAACCAGTACCAACCTCCAAAGCCAAACCAGAAGTGAATGCCACTTCTACTGCATCTGGCATCTGCATGCCAGCTCAGCCCAATGAAGAGAGCAGATTAAAGTTACAGAACCAGCACTTGAACCAGGGCCCCTAATGGAGATGAATATTTCCTTCAGCAGTCTGCCAGCTGAATCGTGGTCTAATTAAATAGTTCAGATTTAGTGAGTTTGCATTTAAAGTATTAGCAGATCTGAGAATGGGTAAAGCTAAAATGAGTTAGAATCTTTTCTATAAATGGGAAGTTAAATTATCATAGTAATTTGATTAAATCATTTTTAAATCTCTCCAGCTAAATCACAGCCTTTAAAGAATAGTTTGAAGTCTTAATTGCTGTTTGTGAGCATATCGTTCTGCTATTTGTTCTCGCCTCATTTCCTGTGACATCCGCTCGTATATCTCCCTGGGCCAGGCCAGAGTAGCAGCAAAGGCAAAGCTGAGGGGAGGGTTGCAGCTGGCTTCCCGTGTTTAACGGCACACCACATAGAAAAGAAAAATATATTCTAGTTTATTCTAGTAATTATTACCCTAACCAAATGAAGGAACTTAGAGACAGGTCTATTTCATTCTGTATTTCTAATCAGTGTATATATATTATATTCATTCTATATGTATATCAATGTCTGTATTTCTACTAATTAGCCCTGCCCCGTGTAAAGTAGCAGTCTCCATGCAGTCAGAGATGTCATTGCTAGGAACACTGTAAAGAATGTGGCTGGGAAAGTTGGAGGTGGCGGTGACATGAGCTCACAAGGCAGTTCTCTTTCATTCATTGCAAAATTGCATGCTCTCTTCACTCTCATACATTCTAGAAGCTTTAATTTGATAAGAAAGGAAACCAAGTTCATGGATCTATGAAGTTAGTGAAATGCTTTCCTGGGCAACATGAGGACCAGTGAACCATGCCAAAAAGCCAGAGAGGGTGCAGAAGTTCATAATCCCAGTGCTGGGAGACAGAGACAGGAAGGCTCCAGAGATTCACTGGCCAGCCAGTCTAGCTGACATCAGCATATTTCAAGCCAGTGAGAGACTCTATCTCAGAAAGCACAGTGGATAATTCCTGAAGGTCACCCATATGCATACACATGTACACTTACACACTCCAGCATGTAGAACACACACAAATGTACACAAACAGAACAAACTAGGTTTGAGCCAGAGAAAGCATAGGCCTGGGGTTGCTTACTGGGCTCTGGGTGGCTCCGTTAGAGCTGTTTCTCTACCTAGTCCCATTCCATTCTGGATGATGACCTCTCGGAAGTTGCATCATGGCATCTCCTGGCAATTAGCCTTTTACTTCCCATATACTCTGTCACCTCCCAAGATACTTTCAGGTGGGAAGAAGAAACAAGAAGGGATGATAGCAAGATTTCCAGGTGAGGGTCTCATGACCCTCCCTCATGTCCTTCTTCAAGAAAATGTCAATCAGCTGATCCCTTAGTGTTACCATAGACCTGAGCATCACTGTATTGTATTGCTCAGTAGCAGCCATTGTTACCATACCAAGTTAATCTGAGCTCCATGGTAGCATCACTTTATACCTGGATGTCACAACACCATACAGCCATTATCTACTTAGTATAGATAATGTCTAATTTACCGGTAACATGGTAAAATGACTTTATATAACCCTGTACAAGAAAACTAAACAACATACTTTTAACAAACAGAAGGGGTTTTCAACAGCATTTTGCTGGTGATACCCATTTGCCCCAATTCCTTTGCCCATTTGTTGCTGTTTCATCTTATTGAAGTTTCTGTTCAGTTGTTGATTGGTGTCTGAGTTGTGTGAAACTTTGGGCTAACTAAATACAACTTCACAGTCAACATTCACAGAGAAAAGGGATTATGAAACACGAAGGTCCCCAGAGACTCCATTATGTGTAATTAACAGATAAACTGTCATCGGAATCAATAAAACGTGCTAAATGATTCAAACTTGTATATAATTAAGTGGTTTTTTTTAATCCACATTTTACATTTCTCACAAGGGTAATTGCGACAACCTTCTTAGCCCATTTTGTTCCTGGCGGGATTGGATTGTTAGATTAGTCAATTTAGGGGCGGAGTTCACGGTTACGAATGTGGAAAATATTTCACAACTCAAGGTTGGAAAACTACTTCAAGTCAGGGAAATTGAGTATACAAGGACACTTTAATGTTAGGAATGCATTTAAGATCTTGAAGACATGAAGAAGCAATTGGGATGTCACTCTGTCCAGCATGAGGTTCTGTGTATTATGTGGAGTTGTGAATTATGACCCTAGTCATTAATTTTTTCCAACTGGAAATATGGGCTTTTGTGGGAGGATTTGGGGTTTAAGCTTTATCTCAGCTAAAATTTAGACCTTTTTCAATAATATTTGTATTTCTTCTTCAAGAATTTCTTAAATTTTGATCATTTTCATTCCTTTTGTCCATCTCTTTCCAAATTCTCCCTGTCCCCTTACTCACCTGTGTTTTAAGTTCCTTGCTATAATTCTTTGTTAAATGAATACATGAAAAAGGCTTAGAGTCAAGTCACCCAGATTATTCTCTGTGAAAGTTTTCTGCTAGTCAATATGTAATACATGCTGTAAATATGTGTCTGTATCTACATATGTATAGATATAAAATAATTCCTTTCTTCTAAGCTCATATCGAGGATTACTAAGCAAAAATTCAGGGAAAAACACAGATGTTAGAAATAAGATCTTTGCAGCAGCTCTGACCTTGAGGTGATCAAGAGCACACAAATGTTTTGTTGAGAATGTTTTCATCAGTGTTCCTTTTGATATTGCTTTACAGTGTTTTCAGTGTGTGTGTATGTGTGTGTGTGATAAACTGATAAAAACTGCATTATTTTTGTGACTTTGATCTTACTGTTCTTGTGATTGCTGACATACTCTGCTTCATTGTCCAGATTCCATGCACATAGAAGATGTGGAAGCTGTTCAAAAACTTCAAGACGTCTTACACGAGGCCCTGCAGGATTACGAGGCTGGTCAGCACATGGAAGACCCTCGCCGTGCAGGCAAGATGCTGATGACACTGCCTCTCCTGAGGCAGACGTCCACCAAGGCTGTGCAGCACTTCTACAACATCAAACTGGAAGGCAAAGTCCCCATGCACAAACTTTTTTTGGAAATGCTGGAGGCCAAGGTCTGACTAAAAGCCCCCTGGGCCCTCCCATCCTGCACGTTGAAAAGGGAAGATAAACCCAAGAGTGATGTCGAAGAATCTTAGAGTTTAGTTAACAACATTAAAAATCAACAGAGACTGCACTGATATTTTAGCAGCAACCGTACGATGCAGCCTGCAGATTCCACCACAGCTTCCTGATAGGTTTCCTTGCCTTTATCCCACTGTCCCCTCTGTCCTGTCCCTGTCCCTCCCACTCTCCCTTGTTCCTGTTCTGACATTTTGCTCCTTTCATTAAAGGTTCCCTTTCTCCTCCCTTATTTTCCTCCCTTCATCCCTTTCTCCCCTTCCCTTACTTTTTTCTTTCCTCTTCTTTCTTCTTCCTTTCCCCACCTTCTTTTCTTGCCTTGACCTCTTCCTCCTTTTCTAACCCCCCTTCACTCTACATGTCCAATGCCTCTAATTGTAAGGAACATTTCTTTTACCTCCTTCATCTCTTTCCCTTTCTCGTCCTTCCCTCTCTTTTCCTTTTCTCCCCTCTGCCGCTGAACTCTTAAAAGCGGTCTCTATCTGGAGAGAGATGGAAGCCAGCCCTGCCAAAGGACAGAGATCCATAATATGGATGCCAGTGAACTTGTCATGAACCATGACATCCCCAGTGAGTAAGGAATCGAAGAGAGAACCGTACCTAAAGTACAGTGCAACCCAAGCGAATCGACTTAGTGCAGTATTAGATTCCACGGGGCAGCCTCCGATCAGACGACTTAAGCGGCGGCCTCGGCTGCTTCTCCTTGCTTTCTCATCTAGATCAGTTACAGCCATTTGATTCCTTAATTCTTTTGTCAAGTCTTCCAGGTATTGGTTAGTTTAGCTACTATGTAACTTTTTCAGGGAATCGTTTAAGCTTTATTCATCCATGCAATACTAGAGAGGGGTAAGGATACCGCAACTTTGCGCTGGCTTTGAACAATTGAACACTAATGAAGGACAAATGAACCCTGAAGGAAGATTTTTAAAAATGTTTCGTTTCTTCTTACAAATGGAGATTTTTTTGTACCAGCTTTACCACTTTTCAGCCATTTATTAATGTGGGGATTTAACTTAACTCAAGCAATAGTTGAAGGGAAGGTGCATATTACCACGGATGCAATTTATGTTGTGTGCCAGTCTGGTCCCAAACATCAGTTTCTTACATGAGCTCCAGTTTGCCTACATGTTCACTGACACCAAGGATTAGATTACACCTACCATGATGCCAAGCGGTCACACCCACGAGCACTGCACATGGGATCCCTATCCGTAGAATTAGCACCAGTACACCTCCCCGCTGGGAGGGACAGTCGCCATACGATTTCTAGCTGCCCTCGTGGTTAGGAACGAGATGCTGCCTGGACGCAGTTATAAACTCTGTCTCAGAAGGAGCTCTGAGCCAATATTATTTCAGAGGCAATAAGGCTAACGCCAGAATTCAAACAACCCAATCATCAAAGACAGCAGACGCCTGACCAAATTCTAAAACCTAATCCAGAGGAGTTGATTCTCTTAGGAATGATTGTTTAAATTAACCTGCAGTCTTGTTTCGTTTTTCTGTTTGTTTTTACCAAGAGCTAAGCCAAGAGATGTGCTTTCCAACCCTGTGGTCACAGCATGAAAGTCAGTTTCAGAACTGTAACCAGGTGTAATCTAACGAAGACATCAGATGCCCCCCTCCCGGAACCTACAGTCGCCGAATAACCAGAAAACAGTAACCTCCATAGAACGCTTTTACCAATGGACCAGTGTTAGTAGCTGCTCTCTGTATTCTGTGGACAGTCTTATTCTATGTACACAGATGTAATTAAAGTTGTACTCCTAACAAAAGACTAGTTCAGCTTCCATGTTCCATGTTTGCTACGCTTTTCGGAACTTTACGTTGCATTCAGAAACTGTCGTCTTGTTCTCGTGGTGTTTGGATTCTTGTGGTGTGTGCTTTTAGACACAGGGTAGAATTAGAGACAGTATTGGATGTATACTTCCTCAGGAGACTACAGTAGTATATTCTACTCCTTACCAATAATAAAAGAGATTGAAACTCCAAACCAGTATTCATTATGATCAGACACACATCGAAATCATAATAATATTTTCAAAACAAGGGATAATTTCTCTAATGGTTTATTATAGAATACCAATGTATAGCTTAGACATAAAGCTTTGAATATTCAAGAATATAGATAAGTCTAATTTTTAAATGCTGTATATATGGCTTTCACCTGATCATCTCTCAGCTGTTGTTATTAACTCGCTCTGTGTTGTTGCAAAACTTTTTGGTGCGGACTTGCTTCCAAAACTATTGCTACTTTGTGTGCTTTAAGCAAAATACCTTGGGTTGAGGATGCCTCAGCCCCTTGCTAGGAATACTGTGTATCTATCATTAGCTATATGGGAATATATCGTAGATTGTGGTTCTCAGTAGAGAAAGTGACTGTAGTGTGAATCTAGGTAAGTCATCATTAGCAATTCATTCGGGTGGTCAATAACTTGAAATTGATAGCTGTGATAAGTTTAAAAAAATTGGCAAATCCCTGAAAAACCATCAACAGAAAATACAACTCCTGGGAGGATAAAAAGGTGCTGATCCTGTAAGACTCTTTCATCATGTAAGTGTTTAAAAACATTATTTTCCAGAAGGTTTATGCAGGGACTAAGTTACTATTGTGCAGCTGTGCTACGTATACAGATGGAATAGAGCATAGCCACAGTCTTGCTGTATCACACTGAAGGATTTCTGCTGCAGAAGTCAGAGCCTGCAAGTGTGCGCGTGAGACAGAGACACATTTGCAACATTCAGTGTGATGTGTAGTCCTCAGTTTAAAAGACTTGACTTTTCCAAACAGCAAATATCTCATAATTAAGGGGAAAAAAACAGCTTAAAATGTAGCTCTAAAAGAAATGCACGAGCTTTAGGGCAAATACCTGTTTGTACCTTGCTCGAGCAAAGTTTATTGTTTTCTCAAGTTTCAGGCAAGACCGTTTTGTTAATGCCAAGTGTCAGGAAATCACCAAGGTGTATGTTTTAGCCGTGCGATTTACAGTTTTATCTTTCTTTTAGCTTTGTTCTTATTTAAAGCAATATGATTGTGTTGACTCCTTGTAGTGACACTCGTGTTTAATCAAATCAGATTGTTGTATTTATTCCACTATTTTGCATTTAAATGATGACATAAAAGATATAAAAAATTTAAAACTGCTATTTTTCTTATAGAAGAGAAAATGGATGTCGGTGATTGTATTTTAATTATTTAAGCATCCCTGTTTACCTGCCTGGGACAACATTTTATGGCAGTCTTATGTGCAAAAGATCGTAAATGGACAAAACAAAATTTAAACTGCTTACAATGATCCAGGAGTTGCATTATAGCCAGTAGTGAAAATAATAACAATAATAATTAATAATAATAATGAAATCATGTCTATAGCTGTAGATGGGCATCACATCTGTAAAGCAATCAATTGTATATTTTTGTGATGTGTACCATACTGTGTGCTCCAGCAAATGTCCATTTGTGTAAATGTATTTATTTTATATTGTATATATTGTTAAATGCAAAAAGGAGCTATGATCCTGTGACTCCAATCAGTTCAGATATGTAACTCAAATTATTATGCCTTTCAGGAGGACGGTAGAACAATATTAAACAGGCTTCCACTTTTCGCGCTCTTTTGTACTGTGCTTCTTTCTCCCCTCACTAAAGAAACAAACGGATCAACAGCGCCCTTTGTTGCTGCCATTCAAAGAGTAGCTCTGAGGACCCGGTCCCTAAAAATAAAGTAGGACTTTAAGTAAGAGCTATATAAAGGCTTGTCAGAATGAATTCTAGGGTGCCAAGAGACATTTTGCATATTTAAGGGTATGCAAAGTGTCTCATGGCACATTAGAATTCATTCTGACAGGCCTTTATATAGCTCGTATTTAATCTTAAGCAGCCCCACATCATCCTGCTTTACTCAAAATCATCGCCTCTGTGTCAATGTCAAAACAGAAAACTTTCCCCTATTTTAAGATCACATTAAAACCTGTGAGAGATATCTATTATTTCCTTCTATCGACAGTTACATTGAGCTC
>PVIU01008806.1:17089-80705 GCA_004026605.1 Ondatra zibethicus
GGGGGGGGGGGGGGGGGGGGGGGGGGGGGGGGGGGGGGGGGGGGGGGGGGGGGGGGGGGGGGGGGGGGGGGGGGGGGGGGAGGCTGTCTTGGAATTCAGGAGGGTTAAACAGCACTGTTGACAGCAAATGTCCTTTTACTGCCCTCCTGCTTGGGGTCAACTTGGAGCTTCCGTGGGATCCTCCTGGAGTCATCACCAAGTGCTAATATGCTCTTTCTCACTGCCCCGCCTAGCCTGTCCTTTATTTACTCTGCCCAGCCGGAGAGGGCTTTGTCAGTGAGCTTGCCCACTTTTCAGAGGAGACTGGTTCTCCTGGGACACACAGTGGTGACACAAAGGCCACTAACTAGAACTGGTGTTTTTAGCACCGCAAGAACCTAGCTAGCAAGAAAGCTCAGAGTCCCCTGTACTAATTTAGCATCTGTTGAGGGTTAAAAGCCTGACATAGTATCTCATGGTCATATTGGTGTATTTGTGTCAAATATCTGAAACACAGCATTCAAACCTAAGAAGTGCTACCCGGTCTGCATTCTCCAGCAGAGTTCCTCTTTTTAAACATATGTGAGGCACACTTATGTACTTTTAAAAACCCAAACATTTAAATTCTCTTGCTCTTTCATAACCTATAATTACAAGACAGCTTTTGTGACACAGACATTTATCATGGCTGCTACAGGCTTCAAAGAAAGTGACAGTGGGATTTTAACGTACTTAGATGTGTTTGTCAGTTTAGAAACCAAGTAGATTTGTCTATTGTTTGTTCTTAGGAATCATTTAAATTGAACAGTTTGCAAGCAATTACTTGTTTTACACATTGATATATTAGAAGGGGAATGCATTACTTCGCAGATTATTTTAATGAACAATGTATCATCCTTCAGGGAAAAAAAATGTAAGGATTAGTCAAATGTTGCATTCAAAATACTCCAAGGCTTTAAAAGCTGAAAACCCAGGTTGCTGAGTTTTGTAAACCTTCCTGAACACATACCAAATGAAAGGCATCTATAAAATAACATCCTACTTTAATGAGGCATGGTCATCTAACCAGTAAATCATAACTCATAAGAGTAAGCATGCCCTTTGGTGTATCATTCCAGCTATTTGAAAACAGTCAACTGACAACAGTTTTGTTCCAACTGTCAGTAGTTGTTTAAAGACAACCAAAACAATGGTTTTCGAACTTGTGTCCATGTTTTAAACTTGGAATCTTGAGACTCACATGTCCTATCCAGGAAGGACACAGGTATGGTTTCACTAGGGTCTGCCATGTGGCCTGGGCATTGGGACATTTTGGAGAAGATCTTCAGATGATTTCACTGGGAGATAAGGATGGAATCCAGTTCTCTGTGTTTTTGTAAATCTGGAAATGCCCTTAAAGAGTTTGTTTGTATTGGCTCTGCATGTTTGGTACTGAAGAAGAAATCTAAGGCAAAAAATCTCTTCTTAATTTTGTTCCCACAAAGACAAGGGGATATATGTAAGATGTGGGGGGGGGCATCCTCTCACCACAATTCCACCTCTGCTTTTATTGCCTCTCCCAAAAACACAAGGGAACATTTGGGAAAAGACTGTCTTATTTTTAGTTCTATTTGTCCCTGTATGTCTCTATGTGTGCTCATGTAAGTGCAGATGCCCTAAAGGGCAGAAGAGGGCAACAGATCCCATGGAGCCGGTGTTAATACTTGATGGTGCGTAGCAAATGTGAATGATGGGAACTGATCCCCCATACTCTGCAAGAGCAGCAAATGCTCTTAACCACTGAGACATCTCTCCAGGCTCAAGGGAACATGTTTTATTTGGTTGCTCAGTGCACATCCAGCTCTTTGCCAGTAATAAATGGAGTTGCCAACTCAACAATTTGCATGCTGAGTATTTCATGATCATTTTTATTTTAATCTGTCCTTTTGGCCCTTTATCTTGCTTTGAAATTCATTCACATGTTCTGAAGAGGAAAAACAACAGTGTTTTTCTCTACTAAAAATAAAGAGAAAGAAAATTTAAATTAATTTTTCTGGGGTACTTTAGACTGAACTGTTTTTTTTTCTACCCACGTATTTTCAAGTTGTAGGTTTATGTTTCGGGTAGAAATAAGATTGACTTGAGGGTAGAAGTGCTTTATTCTTAGAATTTTGCAAAAGCTTGCAGTCTACCTGGCTCCTTTGAAAACTTTATTGGTGCCTAACCTGTGAAAGAAAAGCAAGATTGATTTGAAGGTTGGTTCTTCCACAGTGAAGAATGGGCGCATGCTCAGCAGACATCTCCACAGTCCACTGGGTACAGATGTGTTTCTGTTTGAGTATCTACTCTTTTCCAGCCTCAACCCAGCTTCTTGCTTTTCCTGCCCCGTCGCAGTGTGAAAAACCAAAGCAAGTAGCCAGAGATTGATTGTGAATTGCATCTTACTACGAAACAAAGTGGAGAAGAAAGGAATTTCAAAATATAATCCTCCATTTCCAGGAGTGTTTGTCTTGTTCTCCACGAAGCTCAAGTTCTGAAATAATGTGCCCATCAGGGGCTCAATGTTGCGTGTCCAGGCCAGTTGGTCCAAGGGCTTGTTATGATGGTAATGACCTACTGCAACGTGAGCTTGGATCACAACAATGCAATTGCTACCAGCTCACCCGCTGAGAGAAATATTTTATTATTGTTGAATATCCTCCATAGAGATTTGTTTTTCCTGTTACTGTTTAAATTAAATTCAGTGCAGAACTGCCTGATGATTCCTCTGGAGTATGTTTCAGATAAACAACTAGTCTCAGAATTTAGAAATCCTAGCTAGTTCAGATTTGTTTATTAGCAGAAAAATTACATAGGTGACACTATCACCAGGGGGTGATGACTGCACCTACACAAGAGATTTGCCTACTGAATCAATGGATAATGACTGAGAACTCCCTGTTTTGTTATAAATGCCAATCAGAAAAAAATAGGTAGCATCAACTATATAGCCTTAAAAAAATTACTAATTCTTTCCCCCAAATTGCCATAGAAGTTCTGGAGTGATGGAATCTATCCTTAGTAGAAAATTAAATTTAATATCAAATGTGTGTGTGGGAAAAATAACCAACCCTAAACAGAAGCCCTACACACAGAGCATAGGTAGGTGAAAGATTTTGGCTTATAGTCTACGTTTTACAGCAGTTTTTTAGAATAATCAAGAATGTCTTTAAGTAAATGGAATTACTTGGAAAATGTTTCCAGAGGCTCTGGATCGCATCTTAGACTGAAGATTCTTTACAGAAGGGTGCTGGATAATACTAATTCTGTAGCATGCAGCCAAATTATAATCCGAGTTTATTATACGCCCCCCTAAAGATAGAAACCAGAAAAGCAAATAGGTGTAAGAAAGAAAATGGCTTTGTTTAATGTTTGTAAAAGTAAGAGTGCCTGTGTGTATGTGTCGAATATTGGCAGGCTGATTTTAGGGAATACCAGCCAACTCAGGGAAGGGTTACTACGAGAACCAGCAAGGAAATAGTTAGGGCTAGCAGCAACCTAGAAGGATGCCTTTCACACTGAACAGCCAGTCAACTTTCACGGTTTTTCTAAGAAGTAAAGTATGGCCTGCTATCTTAAAAAAAAAAAAAATCTAACACAGGAAACTAAAAGCTTGCGAGCAACTTTGGAAATGAGGTCTTGAGTTGGGCTGATTCTCCTGAGTTGAGACTTCCTATCATTGCAAACAAAACATTCTGAGGATGGATGTAAGCCAGCTGTCCTAAAGATGGTAGTTTTGTAATGATGTCTGAGATTGTACTTTGAATCTCTGAGGCTGCTCTTTGGCCATAGTTCTCTTTCCCTGAGCAAAGTGAACAGTTCAGCATTTACATGTCAAGTGTATTCACACTTATATATATAATCAAGAAATATATAGTTATATATCTTTAATGTCTGCACAGAAACATATTCTCTCTATTCACAGAAATAAGTATGTAGTCACTGATAATTTCTAGGCTAGATAATAAAAGATAATGCGATAAAATGATTTTTTTACATAGGATATTCTTTGTGCATGACATGTTTTATGTAATATGATCTGGGGTGCAAACATAAACTGTGAAAAGTTATCGACAATATGCCACACTACATAACACGGGAAATTGAGTCTTGCAGTGTAAGTTCAAATCCCAGCTCTCTGTCACTAACTAGCTTCATGGCATAACTACTAATGAAATCTACTCTAGTTAACAAAATGGGGATAAATACAATCTCAATGGATTGCTACCATCAAAACATTTAATGATGGAAGGAGATATTTTCTATCTAATGCTCAATATATTAAAATTTCATTTCATTCTTAAAAATTTCTTCCTAAAAGAGGATAGGTAAAGTTCTGAGGTAATCTAATGATAATAGGATAAAAACCCATTGATATTGGGGGTAGTGTGAGTATCTGAGACCCCTATTGGTAGATGTGAGGGTTTCTTCCTGGGTAGACTGCAGTGAAGAGCTGCAGGGGCAGGGTTGCCTTGGCTTGTCGTCAGTACCATTGTGCTGTCTCCAGAAATCAACAGTGTCCCTGGGTGATGGCATTGTACTAAGTTCTTTGGGTGTTTTAAAGAGTTTCAACACACCCCGGAACTTTATGAGATCTTATTAGTCTTTCTTTTACACACAAAGTAAAAGAGCCTAAGAGAAGTTAAGTGGGTTGGTGACTCCTTTGCCCCACTGATAGTGTATCTGACAGATTTAAGGAAGAAATATTTATTTGATTCCGCAGTTTCTGAGCTTTCTTTCCTTGAGGACTTGGTGTTGTGATTTGGGCAGGATGTCACAGCAGTAGGGGTACAAGGGAAAGGACAGTGGTCTGCAGACTGAAGGCTCTATTTTCTTTAGCCCAATCCCAATGGACTGATTTATCTCTGCCCACCAGGACCCTCTAGCTGCTAATGAAATAACTACTCAGAGGCTTAATATCAGTTACAATGGTCTGGTCAATGGCTTAGGCTATTTTTGGCTATCTCTCTATCAATTAACCCATTTTTATTAGTTTATATTTTACTGTTATGCTCATGGCTTGTTACCTTACATCTTGCTTTCTGGGTGGCTACATGGCATCTCCTCGGTTCCACCTACTCTCTCTCTCTCTCTCTCTATCTATCTATCTATCTATCTATCTATCTATCTATCTATCTATATATATATCTTTGCTTAAACATCCCACCTAGTTCTATTCTGTTAAGTCAATGGCCAAAACAGCTTCATTCATCAACCAATAAAAGCAATACATGTACAAAAGGACATCAGTTGTCACTATGTGGGTGACCAGAGGGCAGAAAGAGAGACACAAGAGGCCAGGGGTAGCATACCCCCAAAGACCTGTTCTCAGTGACCTACTTCCTGCATCTCTTCCCAAACCTCCAGATAAAAAAAAAACCATCCCAAAATAGTGGTAGCATCTGGTGAACTAAACATTCAAAGCATGAACTTATGGATATATTGCATATTCAAGTCATTGCATTACATAATTTGCCCTAAGAGCATGAAGCTAATGTGTGACTCAGCTAAGGTTGAATTTGGTCAGCTCAACTCTTGATATTAATTGCTTTAACCAATAGCCAGGCATTGAGCAGGTTTTAAGACTTGAATAATAGATGTTACCTATGTTTCCTTATTTGGAGATGTGGAACATGGCATTGAGTCATTTCTGTTCATTTTGTTCAGGAATATGAACTCATTGCTGTTTCATTTTTATCTCTTTGCTATTTGTCTCAATGTATATGATGAAGGGATGGACAGGTAAGACTTTTAATGTACAGAGGTGGCCCTTTGTTGACCATTTCATTACTTATTATTCTTTACTCTCCACTATTCTGTACGACTTAGCAGGGAGTATGCCATCATAAGTCACTGAAAACGTATGTCATACATCACCTGTTCTCTTGATAATGAACATTAAGATGGTTTTCCATCTCCTAACCTATAAACAATATGATGATAAAATTTCTGGATGTTTCTTTATAGGTCAATAAAATTATTTCTGGAAATCAGTACAGGTTGCCAGACCGGTAGCCATTTATACATTTATTTTACAGAAATTATCCTGGGTTACAAGGTGTTCTGAACTACCATAGTGGCATATTTTGCTTCCTTTATTCCTCTGTTGTGTGTGTCTGTGCATCTACCTAGCCCTAATACTTACTTGTTCAAGCATTTCTTTCTCCACGGTGTTATCTATTTCAGCTATGCTATTGTCTCTGTTTGGTTCCCTATCGTTTTATTGTTCACATTGTCTATTCCAGCTATTGATCCCTGTCAGTTTTACTTTTCACAAATGTCTTCTCCTATCTGTCATGCGTCTAGTAACCATGACCTTTGTCTTTGTTGATTAGGAATGATTAACTGGAATAGAATCAAGTCCTTTGGTCTCACCTTTATGGTTCCAGAGCTCAAGACATTTTCCCCAATATTTTAAGAATGATTTTTATAATTTGGATTTCACACTTAGGTCTCCTTTAATCCACTTTTCATGTGTAAAGCATTTTGATTAGTTTCTCAATCTCATCAATCCCCAGCAGTGCATGGGGTGACATCTTCATCATACAAGACACTGTATGTAAAGAGGTCTCTTCACTCTTCAGTCTGCTCTGGGAATGATATGTTATTGAACAGTGCCTTATTTTAGTCCTAAGACTCTGCAGTCTCAGTACTTGGTGGCATGTCCTCCATTTATGCCTGCACTTTGGCATATATTTCAAATTTATACATATTGGGGAAAATTTACACTTTCTGCATGAATTCCAAAGATCTTTGTTTTGAATTATCACAATTCTATTAACAGCATTGCATTTCTGATGCATAAATTATTGTGGAGAAAACATTTCTGCAAACCACATTCAATGGGCATGTTTTAGTCTTCCATGAATACTTATGCAATTTCTCTACAGACACATGTTTGTAGATAATCACTACAGTGTTGGAACTTTTTATTTGAATCAGTTCCTGAATAGTTTTCAATGTACAACTGTGGTATTAGTTTACTCTTTATTAAGTTTCTCTTTTTATTTATTCTGATTTTGAGCACTGAATACTTTTAATGTTTCATCTACATCTTGGCTGAGCGCTTGGACCTGCTTGCTCCTTAAGTCATTGGTTAAGAATCCCAGATTTTCATGTGCATGGTTTATGCTCCCTGTTGTGGAATATTATTTTAAGATATGTTACGTTTATGCTGTGGAACATTTGTTTTAATGATGCAAAGATGTGTTGCATGCTTTTATGTTGTATTTGTTTAACTCTGTGCAGCTGTGATTCTTTGCCTGTCTAAAACACCTGATGGTCTAATAAAGAGCTGAATGGCCAATTGTGAGGCAGAAGCAAGGATGGGTGGAGCTGGCAGGCAGAGAGAATAAATAGAAGGAGAACTCTGAGAGGAAAAGGAGGAGGAGCAAGAAAAGGAGAGGAGGACATCAGGGACCAGCTACCCAGCCACCCATCCAGCCATGGAATAAGAGTGAAAGCAAGATACACAGAAGTAAGAAAAGGAAAAGACCCAGAGGCAAAAGGTAGCTGGGATAATTTAAACTAAGAAAAGTTGGCTAGAAATAAGCCAAACTAAGGCCAGACATTTATAAGAAAGAATAAGACTACTTGTGAGTGATTTGTTTGGGAGCTGGGTGGCGCCCCCTCCAAGCCAAAAGGGTAAAACAACCAACAACTGTTCCCTTTAAGTGCGAGTTGGAAGCCTTCCAGTCCCTTTCTGAGTCTACCCTCTTCTCCGTCAAATCCACCTGTTTTGTTGTCGGCATTCTAGGAGAGCTGAGCCTCATGCTATCATTCTGACTCTCAGCCAGCTTTTCTAAGTCCACATTTATTAGATCACTCCTTTCCTTCTATGTCACTGAAGGCACATTACCTCAGATGGTCTGCACACGCTTGCTGTATGTGGCCGTTTTCCAGCCTGTAAGACATTTCTCCGCAACTTTCTTTCAAAATTTCCCTCTACCTTTGTCCCCAGGCTGATTCCACAGTTTAGGTCTTGCTGTGGCTACAACTTCTTTTCCAGGTCTTGGTGTTTCTGTCAGCCAGTTCTGACTTTGTAATAGCTACATATTCTGGCAAAGTGTAAAATAAGGGCTACATGTTTGGAGACGGTTGTAGTGACAGGCGGGACTCAGCCCCTGCCCTGTGTGCAGTCAGCCTGGCTCCCAGATCCAGGCCATGGGGATGGCACTCACTAGGAGGTCACTTTTGTCTCAGTGACTGAAGAGTCGCCAACACATCCCACGTCAGATAGGAAGCCATTGCTGCTCTCCTTCATTCCCCTGCCATTGTCCATAAAGTCACACAGCTGGGCCCACCTTGAAGAAGAGGGCAGAATACTATATGGTTTTGTGAGTTGAGCTGCATGATTACATCACACATACACAGAAGGGTCAAGAAGAGTGAGAAATCAAGTAAACGTGCAATAAGGACTTACACATATGCTTTCCATGTTATGTTATCTAACACGCGTTAAAGTGTGTTATTTCATGGAATCTGACATGTAATGTTATTACTAGAATTTATCTAAACATCCCATAATTACCTTTAGTTTATTTCTCATCAATCAGTGTATTTAGTAGTATTGTATATGTATGTACATATATTTACATGTAGATGTTTGCTATTACATTTTCAAATATTGCCACTGATTTCTACTTACATTTTCTGAGAGTATAGTCCATATGAATGATAGCATTGAATTTATGCTTTCTGTGGCTGAGTTTATAATTGACTTTTAAGAAAGTTCTGCTTGTGCTCAGAACAGGCTTATTAGAAGTGGCAGAGGAGCAGCTGGAGAGATGTCTCAGTAGCTAAGAGCACTGACTGCTCCTTCAGAGGGCTCAGCACCTACGTGGCCGCTCACAGCTGTCTATAATTCCAGTTCCAGGGGACCTGATACCCATGGCAAAACACAATTCACATAAAATAAAAATAAATAAATCAAGAAAAAGTGGTGGAGAAAATGTTAACACATTATTAACATTATTTACTTATTTCCTAGTTACTTTTCCTCCTTAGTGTTTCTGAGAGAGTGTGTGAGAACCTTTAATTATAACTCTTGGTTATAATGGTCTCTGTCAGTTGATACAGTATTGTTTGGAGTATATGTTATTAATTACGTATGCCGATTTACCCATATAACATTTATCAATCATTTAACAATAAATTGTGTCCCCTTTAGAATATCTTTTAAGCATTGAAGAGTACATAGAACAGGCTTTTCTTAATGAATATTCATGACATCAACACTCTTGGGAGCATCCAGCAAGCCACATATCTGACACTGGTCAGCGTCACAAACGTTGTGCCCATGGCTCCAGTAGGATCAAAGGTAAATAGGATTTTTCCTTATGGATACACATTGCTAAGCAGCACAGAAAGCCATCTGCTTTTCATACTTAAATGAAAGAAAATACACTGTATATAGCATTTTCTAACCATTTGTTTTGGGTTAACATTACTTTTGACAAATTGATCCTTGTTTCAATTAGCAGGAGTTTGCTCATCTGTAGATGAATATTTGGGTTTTATTGCCATGATTAGTACAAACAATGTTTCTATAGAGTTACTTATGTTCACCTGACCTGGATGTACACACATCGGGTAATATATTCTGAAGGTAGCATAGAAATGTTGCACATTATGTATGGGTTTAATGTCAATTAATAAGCTTATAATTTTCTTCCCAAGTGGTTAGACCAGCTTACTCCTCCATTAACAGTGTAATGGTCAATACAATTCTTAATGTTACCGTGGACTTTACACTTTCAATCTATGTAGTGATATTCCATGTCTTTTTATTTTCACTTTTTAAATTTATTTAATTCTTAAATGTGTTTCATTTCCCTGAACACCAACAATATTGAATATGCTTTTTCAGACATTATTGACCATTTGGATATCTTCTCTATATGAAGTTTCTGTCCAGATTAACCAATTTTCATCTTTCCCATGCTTCTGAGTTTAGTTATGTGTAGACACTTTTAGTATATTCTGAGTATGAGCCAGTGACAAGCAGGGAAGGATCTCTAACCAGCAGGTTGAATCTTTACTTTCTTCATGGTATCTTTTGATGAAGGAGTTTTGAACTTCAGCACAGCCCTCATTACCACCTTTGCCTTCATAGACAGCACTTAGGGCACCACTCAAACCACCCTGCTTCTTCGAGGCCGAGAAAATGCCTCCCCACCTGCCTTTCTATGGGTTAATGGCTTTACTCGCCTCCTTGATTTCAGCAAATAATCTGGACTGGATTTCTGTGGATTTGTGAATGGCACCCAGTAGATGTTACGTCTTCCACATCTTTGCCTCTCTATTCACAGCAATTGTCTAGCTGTTCTTTGGCCTTTCTCCACTGCATTGTGGTGCCATGTCTGTTTACATGAGATTTTCCTTGGTCCCCTGCTCTGCTCTTTTAATCAGTTTGTCAATCTCTGTTTCAACCCTGCCCCTACTTCTTTATTTACTTTTTAGAGCATTTAGGGCAAGGGTGGATAGCTAACATAGAAATTTCTCTTCGTTGGTGTGTTTCCCTAAGTGTTTTTGTATTACTAGGAAAAATATGGGATTGCTCTGTTTATTTACATACATACGCACATTATTTTACTCAGGAAGGGCATTGTTTTTGCCACTCAATTTGCAGATCATTGTCTTATAAGTTTGTGTTTTTCTTTGCTTTCTGTTACTGTGACAAACAATCTGACCAACAGCAACTTGGAGAGGAAAGGGCTTATTTCAGCTTACACTTCCAGTTCACAGTCCTGTCATTGGGGGATATCAGGGCATCCTGGTCCTGTGGCCACAGGTGTGCAGCATCCAAGGCCATCAAGTCTCTCTTGTCTCTGTCTTCATATAGGCTTCTCTTGACTGTGTGCGTCATCTACCTTGGCATAAGTGCTTTAAATACATCTGTGGCAATAGCATGCCGGCACAAGGGTCATCTACTATCATCTCCCTCATCGTTAAGATACTTTACTTAATCACCTCTAAAATGACCCAGTTTACAAAATAAGGTAACTCCAGGACCCAGTGTGTGTGTGTGTGTGTGTGTGTGTGTGTGTGTGTGTGGTGCTGTTCAGCTCCCTACGATGATGTTTTCACTTTTCTGGATTTCTTAAGTTAGTATGTAAAGTAATGGGTCTAATGATGGTATTTTCACGCATGTGTGCGTTTTATTTTACTCTGGCCCATTCTCCTCCACTAGCTCTCCTCTGTCCCCCACCCTCCTCTCGTTGGTTCTCTTAGATTCATTCCTCCTTAGCCTTGAACTTGCCTGAGTAGCATCCATTTTTGTCATTCCGTCAACATGCTACAGACCTTCCTCGGGAGCAAGCTGAGCTTGAGTCTCCTAGTTTCTGGCAGCCATTTGCTTATTGTTCGCTACATGGTTCTCCGCCCCTGATGCCTCTATATGTCCTACTTACATTCTGCTTATCATGGGCCCTAATCACAGGAAGTGAACTTGTGATGCAGGGATTTTGTCAGGTTTCCACATCCTCACAGATACATGTATCTCTCACACTGGCCGAGGAACTACCCACGGACGGTCTGTGGAAAGCTGGGTCTGGTGGTACCTAGTTGTCAAGAAACAGACAAGCTCCCTATATTTGTGTGTCTCTGAGTTAGAGGAAGAATAGCCATTGAGAGAATGAAGCAAGAATACATTCATTGTGACAGAGAGGAAGAGCTTGCTGCTGGAGAGGGGCACACGAGAGCCCCACCCCACATTCTGTAGGAAGAAGAAGGCATCTTGGTATAAAAAGTTGTTGAACTGAGACTAACCGGCTGTTCATCTCCCTGGAGAGAGAGAGAGCATGGAAGGGAGGGGAGTAAATTGGCATGAGAGAGCTTAAACAAAGCTCTCCGGCAAATGTGTGCAGAATAATAACAATTAGAGGTCATTTGTGGTCTCCCAAAGGCATGTCTGAGAGTATGGAAGCCACTTGGGTGCCATGGGTGTTTGCCTCTCTGATAGGTTCTTTGGATTCCCAGAGCCATCAGCACACTCTGATGTGACTGCCCGGACCAACACTGCCACAGTCACATCCAAGGTTTCCAGAGGAAACAGATAGGAAGTGTAAAATAAAACACAAACCATCCTCATAGTTACTTTATTCCCAGTTCTCTCCTTCTGCCCAGTTATCGCAATATTAATTAATTAATGTTTCTAAGACTAGTTAGTGCTTCCTTGCACAGGATCCATCTGTCATTTCTGGCCCAGGTCGGAGTCTGGTACCTCATCATCTGTGTTGCTTTCTATAGGTGGAGGATTTGTCTTTACTTGTTTCCTATACACACTTCCTTTCGCATAGAGCTCACATTCATTATATTGCTTTTAAAATTAGACATATTTTACTTAAAAGTATTTCTGCCAACCTCTAGCCTTATATATAGCCCCTGCAAACCTACCCAATGGAAAAGGACCAAGATCAAATTACTAACTTCATACCTGCTTTAAGAAAATGACATAGGAACTTGAAAGTAACTTGGTAAAATTAATCGAGTTTTCACATAAAATCTATGCTTCTTTGCCCTTTATCAAAAGTCAAGGTAAAGTTTGAATCTGACGAGAGGCAATGGTGTGTCTTGGAAAAATAAAATTAACAGGGAAAGGAACCACATGGGGCCTGTCACTGTCTCTATTTTAGGGGCTAGGAAGAGATGCAAGGATACACGTTCCTAAGATATCAAGAGGTGGTGACACAGTCAATGGGACAACACAGTCTCAGATTTTTGAGACCCAGGGTTTGTTTCCCAAGGCGAAGGAAGAGAAAGCAAGCAGGGCAAGACAACAGGATGGCAGGGGGACTGTTCTCTTCAGCCAAGTCTAATGTCTGTTGTTTATCTGCCATTTGATCCATCACCCTTTGAGAATGAGGGAAGGAGCCATTCCAGTGAGATGGAGCGAAGGGAATTGAGAGGAACAAGGGGAACCATTCGTCTGCTTCCTGCTCAGCCTCTGTCCAGCCACAGCAGCTCCATTCCACGGCTTGCTGGGTGGGATGTATTCTTGGCTCATTTGGTTTTGAAACTAATAACTGGTCTTTGACTATAATATCACTAGATTTTTGAAATTAGTTTTTTATTTTAAAAATATTGCATTAGAATGGATTGTAATCGTCTTTTAAAAAACATATAATTGCTGGAAGCTGTGTTCCCAAGGCTGACACTGACCAGGATAAACAGGACAGTCTGTCACACCTCTTGATATCCAGCCAGGGATTAAATGAAAGGAAGAGTCAGAGCTCAAACTCTGCTCCCTCTTACTTTGCATCCTATAAGTAAGAGGCTTGCCTCTGTGTCATTTATATGTAGCTCTTAATTTTACATCCTTAGACCAAGTCGGTCCAGAGAGCACACTGAGGTGGTCAGACTTGGCAGCAAGTGTCTCAGTCTGCTGAGCCACTTCCCAAGCTCCATTCCTAATTTCTGTTATCTTTTGAGCTATCACCAAATTCTGCCTCGGATCATGCAGAGAGGGCAGTTTCACTGCAGCAGCCGCTGTTTAGGCGGTGCTTCTGGTGGCAAGTACTGTGTTCAACACCCCAAACTTTCAGTCATTTAGTGTGCAAGATCCATAAGATAGGTCCTAGGATTATCCCCGCTCAGAAAAGAAGACAGCTGCTCCATTGTGAAGGAGAAAGTATCCTCCCGCTACACACATACTCACTCGCACACACTCACACACACAAATACACACATGTTCACAACCACACAGATACACACACATATGCACACATGCTCACAACCACACAGATATACATACACACATACTCACACACACATAGTACACACACATGCTCACAACCACACCGATACACACACAAATACATACACACACATGCATACACATGCTCATAATCACACAGACACACACACACATGCATACACATGCTCATAATCACAGACACACACACAAATACATGCACATGCTCACAACCACACAGATACACACACATATACATACATGCTCACAACCACAGATACACACATATACATGCACATGCTCACAATCACACAGATACACACACTCTCACACACACACATATACATACACATGCTCACAACACTCAAACACACACACACACACACACACACACTCCTGATATATGAATCATGACGCCTAGTGGGCAAGGGCCTGACTCTTTCTTTCTCCTAAGCACTTCTTTTGACTTGGATGCCTTCCTTCCAACTTAGACCAACACTGGGCCAGGTCAAGTTGGTAAAACCCTTCCTTTGATTTTGTGACCATGGATTGGCTGTAAAACTTTGAGTACAACATGTTTTTGCTTCAGATATAGCCCAACTAGGAAACAAATATCTGGTGTTTACAAGGATAAAGGCTTGGTGGTGTTTCCTCACCTCCATGGGTTTATGTGCTTTGCTGGGAAGGAAAGACAATACAGCTGTTTTGCAGAAAGTAAGAGTTTATTTTATATCCTATTTTCTTTAACCATAATGCCGTTACGAGCATACTTTCCCAGCATTTTGTAGGCAATAAAGAACATACAAAGAATGACTTTTGCAGAGTATTTCACAAGCCTGGACCCCAGTTCATAATCTATGGGAGAGACATCTTTAATCTGATTCCAAAGTGGGTTGTAGATACATGTGGCAGTTGTGTGGGGACCAGGGCCACTCTCCCAACATGTCTCTGATGACTCCCGTTGTTGGGGCTCTCTGTGTCATGTGGAGGAGGAGAAGAGCCTCACACCAGGGTAAGAAAAAACGAGGACAGACTTCTGAGGAGAAACAAAAACACAAACTATTATAAAGAAAAACATAAGTAGTAATTCTAGGTTGACAACATTTAGCTGTTTCCTGATTAAATCTCCGTGCACAGGTTCAGGACAATCTAGAGCAAAAGCATGGAGAAACATGCTAAGATGCCGTTTCTCTTTTCTGTTTCCCTAATCTCTTCAAGGCTCTGTTTCAAGCATTTTATTCTTTGAACCTTCTCAACTTGCCTTTGGGACTTTGGGGCTTTTCTTCCTATTGATTACTTAATCACAGATTGATTGGCATAGATAACCACAAATCATTTCCTTTTAATTGTGCAAACGTACTTACTTACTTTTTTTTCCCATTTGGTATCTATATGTGTTTGCATATAGGTGGGTGCATATGTGTGGGTTGTGAGTACGTGTGTGTGTGTGTGCCTGTGTGTGCACTCATGGGAAGAAACAAATATGGTGCAGGGAATCATCCTTCATCCTTGACGGAGGCAGAGTTTTTCAGTCACAGCCAGAGTTCACTGACACAGGGAGTGGCGTTAGCTAGCCTGCTCTAGGGATGAAATTACAGTCAGATCATTTGGCCACCTTTTATGGATGCAGATTTCGGGGGATCTGAATTCTGGTCCTCATGCTTACACAGCAAAGACTTTGACCACTGAGCCCTCTCCCCAGCCTAACAGGCCTCGTTTTAAAGTGTCTGCTCTATGCCAAGTAAGTATTATGCTTGGTTAGTAGCATAGATGAGTTCTGGGTCTTTAAGCCCCCACCACCACTTCTGATTGACAGTCATGGAGAATGGGGCCCTAAAGTAGTGACAGGATCTGCCCAAACCAAGGTCTTATAGGAACTGAGTGGGAGGTGATAACAGTCCAACTCATGCCCTTCCTATCCTCCCCATTGTACCAAGCTCTTTAGTGGTAGCCATTGGAGACACTGTTAAAATTTTAAGTTTGCCAGATGTGAAGAACACTGGTGAGTAGAAGAGAGGGAGGTCTAGCAGACACCTCTCCCTTCAAATGAATTGACTCATGACAATTTCCTGTGCTCACCTTTCTTCCTACAAGCATTGGAGAGCACCGTTGTGGTAACAAGCCATAAGACATGGTGACTAACAGCCAAGGGTAAATCCAGTTCCAAGAGATACAGTGTCTGCTTCTGATGTCTGTGGGCATGAAGCACACACACACACACACAGTTCATATACATACACACAGATCAAATGCCCATAGACATAAAAGAAAATGAATAAATCCAAAACGAATGCAAAAACGAAGAAAAGCCAGTCTAGAATGAATGCTAGCTCCATCTTGCTGACCTCCCACAGTGCTTATCGGGTTGTCTCTGGAGCACATAGGAACATCCGGGAACGGAAGGGGAATGGCAGCTACAGCTACTAAGCAGGCATCTGCTTTGAGGAATGTTATGATACCTAATGTTGTCACCATGGTGATGTTATGATGACACATCCATTCTGCAAGAATGCTGAGGCCCAGAAGGGAAGAGCAATTTCTTTCAGGTCACTAATAAGTAGAGTGTTTGCAATTCCATAACTACCCTCAGCCGTCCCACCACATCTGCAGACTGTGACTCTATAACTAGGACTGCTCCTTCCCACCACGCCCACATTCCCATCTCCACTGCACCAGATTCCCCACCATTTTCAATTTAGCTCTTCTTTTTGGTTTTGGATAATTTCTGTACTTGCTCTTACTCAGCATTTAGGGGCAAATGAGGCAGGATCTAGGCCAGAAGTTTAATCTTTGTTGTGCATCTGGCTACTCAGATAGATAATACACACACATACACACACACAAACACACACGCATGCACGCACACACACACACACACACACACACACTGTTACCTGCGTAAAATATAAAATGTAGACCCAGCAAATGACCTGTGATACCTCCTATGTAATTTCACAGATGCACAAGAGGAGTCTCAGAGTAAATCAATTATTTATAATTAATTAACCAATCACTTACCAAATGGGACAGCAAAGTATCCCAGATCAGCATTGTTCAAGCAGCAATTGGCTGGGAAAAACACCATCCTGTCACTGGGATTTGGGACAACATAGTAAAGACTGTGTTTGCTGAAATAAATACCTGCATTCAGAATTAATCGATTACCAGTATGTTCTTTTCATCTGAGATTGTCAGCTTCCAGATTGTTGAATAGAATCAAGCAACTAAAAGGAAGGAAAATGCAGGGTGGCAGGGAACTAATCTTTCCGAGTGTCTTGTTTCTTCCACCTCATTTTACAAGGCAGCCATCTTGGCACACTTATTGATCACGAGACAAGACGACTAAGCCCCTTAAGGTCATTAAATGTACTTAATTAAAGAGCAGTTAGCAAGCTTCTCCTTGCTAAAGTAATGTGGCTGTTAAAAGTGATTTGTACTTTACCAATACGGTAGCTATTAATATGAAGGTCAATTTGTCTTTTGTATTTTCCCAAACAATTATATTTGGTGAGTCGAACAAACACCAAGATGCATCATGCACCTTCCCAACACACGCTGCTGTAATTTTTATTTTAGAAAGACCTTGTCTAGTTGTTCTGTCTGCAGCCATCTAGCAGAATGGCTGTGCTCTCAGGCCTCAGCATGACACACCCTCTCGATCATTCCCTTAACCATCTGACGTTGTGAATGCTTTTTCTATAGGTATTAAAGGGAATGCATCAATATGGAAACTCTAGCTACATCTTTGTGACTGGCCTTCTTACAAATTCCTTTGAAATGAGGAATAAAAGAAGCAGATAAATTTGCATTATGGAATGGTAACACCTGTGACTAATTTAAAGCAAAAGCCAAAACTGAGTTGTCAAGGCTTGTAGCTGGAAGCCACTGGCTGCTGGATTTCTGTCCATTGCTTCCTGGTATAATCCTAGCAGAATGCAGGAGATTGAATGCATTGACTGGCCTCTTACAGCTTCCTCCATGTGGTCCCTTGCCCTTCCAGCAACATCACGTGTAACTCTCAGGCGGTATCTGCGCCATGGCAAACGCTCAGTGATTCTAGGCATGTGCTTGGGTACCAAGGAGTTCCTAAGGCAAAGAAGAGCCAGGACAGAAGATAGTGCTGCCTTCCACATCACAGTTGCTCCCTTTGGGAGGAGCTGAAACAACATGCCAGTGGAGTCCTAGGGAACGGGGCACAGCATTCTAAGGAGGGATAGCAAACCTGAGTGTGAACTACTAATTGCTTTTTGGACCATCTCTCTTCCTTCTGTCTGTCTTCATTCCTATTACTTAGTTGGAAGGATTCTGTAAAGTCAACCAACCGACTTCAGAACATGTAAGAAAACACTCAGCCCCACAGGGGAAAAAAATCCAACCAAACAACAACGATTTATTGACAGAGGTTCTTTTCAATCTGTGTCTCAAATTACAGTCGCAAAGGTTAGACAATGATAAATGGGGAGACAAAAAAATCTTGATTTTAAAGGTTAAACAACAGGGGAAAAAAAGATCTGAGCTCCACGCCTTCAAACGACACGGAGGGAAAAGCTTGACCCTTTCCAACTGCTGATCCCTTTGCAACTAATATAACTACTTCCCTTTGGCATCACCTTCCAGAGTGGGACCAGATGTGCAATATGGAGGCTGGGGTGGTTGTCATACTCCAGCAAAGACAAAGCCCATTGTTCTTTCCGGCTCCCCAGTGTCTGTGTGTGTCTCTGAACTTATCTGCTGAGCACAAATTTCCAACTAAAATGGAGAGATATGTCATTGTGTTCTAGATCTTTGGTGATTTCTCCGACGTATTCATCTTTTATATGTTATGGCTATAATGGCCTAAGATGCATGCATATTGAGATTCTGTACTGCACCAGAGCAACCTTCCAATGAGCCTTGCTCCACATAGGTGGGTTTAACTAGATGTTGATGCTGAAGTTGGGTTGGGTTCAAGCCTAGAAACCAGAGGTGCAGTAGGAGGATGGCAGTGCAGTAACCTTCGTTGATCCTTGATCCTAGCAGACATGTGGTTGTCTCTCATGTCATACTACTCCCTGGGATATGAGTCCAGTTTTCAGGTTTGGAGCGTGAGATAATCACGCCAAAGGAGTTGGCTCCAGGAAGAGGGAATTTTTGGCTGCACTCCTACTGCAAGGAAGGAAAGGACCAGATGAATCAACACCGAGGAGAAGCAAGAGAGTCATTCTGCAGCCATTACCTCTGGTACTCGAGACTGAAGCGCAAAGGGTCACTCTGTTACTGAATCTGATTCTTTCTGGCTAGGGACGGGGTGGACAACTGCAATAGCAACAACCACACCATGTGGCATAGAATCCTTAGGTTTTCTCTACTCCAATAGGAGATTTCATCCCACAGCTCAGATGAACCAAACTCTGGACAGAAGCATTTGACCCTTTGGTGCACATGTGCGCATTGATCTGAGGACTCATGCACCTGGAGCTGCAAACTCCACAATGTCATTAAACAAGTCCCGAGGTCTCAGTCTGCTTTGTTTGCCAGGCAGTTTTCCTGTGTTGCTCTTGCATGTTCAAATTTGCCAATGTCATAGCATATCCAGGGCATCTCTTTACTATGCCTCTTGTGACTATTATGGTTGATTTAAAAATATACTCATTTAGCTATTTTTAAGCTGCTTACCAGTTAACCATAGTTATAACGTCCTATTTATCTAATACAGTTGCTTCTGCTGTTTTGATAATCAGATAAGGGTCATTAAGCCTTTTTTGAGATTAAATAGCACAAAACCATTTTTTTCTGTTTATGTGCCCCATTAATATTGGTGCTTTGCTTGCAGTGGCTTAATGTTTCCATTTTAAAATATCATTTATGTTAATATAAAAAGGCTCTATTATCTAATTGTGAGGATTATTGCCATTGCCTTTTAGAATAATCTTTGTAAATATTGGCCTCCATATTTTCTTGAGCTGACAGAATGGACCTTGAAGCAAGTTAAGAACGCTGTTTACTAGTGTTACTTATTCCATGCTTTTAAAATTTGATGTTTTCTTTTTTCAAACATGACAGGTACCTGGTTTAGTACCTGTTTAGCTTCTTTATTATTATCTGGAGCCTCCATCACAGGCAAATCAGGGAAACACTGCCATTTTAAGTCCTCTTGAAGTAAGACACTTTAAGTCCTCTTGAAGGAAGGAGGTTTGAAAGAACGTGCGAGATTAAGCATATCAAGACTGGCGCCATTTAGGCAGAATTTTTTTTTCTATTTTCAAAATTCTCAGAAACAGAAAAAAATGAATCAAGAGGCACATAGGGCTTGGAATTATGTACGTCAGAGTAGTTCAAAGTCTCTTCATGATTTTACATATTAAAATGCCTAGAAAGTCCGTGTTTCAAATGTTGTCTTTTATTATTGATGTAACTATGCCAATGAACCTCATATTTACCCATGATTACCTGGAACAACGTCTGCACTCCTGGGCGCAGCCTCACTTTCAATGACAAAGTCCTCCCATGACAAAGTTACCGAGGTCTTGTGGAGTACTACTTCAACTGGGCAACCAGTGCTGTTTGTTTATGCTGCAGCGTATTGCTTTAACTGTGGAAAGGTGTGCTACTTTTGTTTATGCTGCATTTGTTTAATGATGTAAAGATGTGTGTTTAATTATGTAAAGATGTGTTGCATCTGTTTTACCTTGCCTGGCTAAGGCACCTGATTGGTCTAATAAAGTGCTGAATAGCCAATAGCTAGGCAAGAGTAAAGATAGGTGGAGTTAGTGGGCAGAAGGTATAAATAGGAGGAGAAATCTAGGAAAAGAAGGGAAGAACGAGAGGAGAAGGAGGAGAGAATGAGGGAGAGACTCTGGGCCAGAAGCCAGGCAGCCCATATCACCCAGCAGACGCGGGAGAAGTGAAAGGTAAACAGAAGGGAAATAAGTCAAAAGCCCTGAGGCAAAAGGTAGATAAAGAGAAACAGGTTTATTTAAGTTAAACAGAGCTAGCCAGAAAAGAGCTAAGGCCGAGCATTCAAAACTAATAATGTCTCTGTGTCATGGTTGGTGGGTTGGTTGGTTGGTGGCCTTAAAGAAAAGAAGCCTGGTTCTCCAATGATTCCTTTGTTTAGATTTTGACTAAGCACAAGTAGGGTTGCTCCCCTCACTAACTGTAACACCCCCAGTATGGATGTAGCCTCTCTGGGTGGTACTGCTGGTTTGCACAAACCAGCTTCCCAGATTGGACTGTGCCTGCAGGAACCAGAGTGCCCACCACTTCTTCCTGCTTATGGTGCTTGCTCAGCACAGTCATGACTCAGACCACTTCAGATAATGTGGCATTAGCATCTCCCTAGCTGGGGAGGCCTCCAGGTAAAAGCCAGCTGGAAGAAGTAGAAAATTTGACAAGAGCTTGGAAATTGTGTTAAGGATCTCTGCAAACTTTGGTGTGTTTCTTAACTATTGGGTCAACACCACCTAATTCTTGGTTCTGTGAGAAATATTAAAATAGATAAATACAAAGGTTTTTGTTGTTGTTTATTGTTGTTATCGCTGTTTAGAGACAGGATCTTATGTAGAACAGCCTGGCCTCGAACTCACTTTCCTGCCTTAGCCATGCTGGGACTACAGGCATCTACCATCATGCCTTGGTCATAAATATGTTTCTCAAATGCTAAAATGCCATATAAACTTTAAAGGAAACCAAAACCTGCTACCAGTGGAAATGGGGGTGCCTGTAAAGCCTTCAGTAGCATCTACCCTGTGTTCCCTGTCCGGCTCTATGTTACATCTCACAAAACTGTCTCACGAAGCAGTGGTCACTGGGATTATCTCTCTTCTACTGATAGGTAAACTGAGACATTAAAGCACTCTCTGAAGAGATACATTACTAATGAATGGGTGAGCTGGGATTTGACATCAGAGACAGCAAAACAGCAATGAAGAAAATGGTTCCTGACTTTAAAATGTGTATCTTCTTCCTGGGGAAGTTTGACTTTTATCTGGTTATCTTTTCCTCCTTAATCCTTGCCCCGGCTCCTGAGTAAATTCTCCTTTATAAAGTTAGAGAATTGACTCCACGTAGATATGTAAAATACATATCCTAATACAGTTGGTCAGCAATCTCATTTCCTCTTCCCAGCCATTGTGTTGTTAAGAACGGCTAAATTTAAATAGTAATGTAATATTTTCATTTGATATGAAATATTAATGGCAATCCTAAACACTATTTTCAAGGAAATTATTGGTCACATCTGTGTCTACAGTGTATACCTTTACTGCCCTTATCTTGGCTGTCTTTGATTTAGACAAAATACATTAAGCTTGTATTTATCTCTCCTCAGGTATTCATGACACTTGAAAGATTGTTTAGTTACACTTGCTCCCGTCAGCCCGAGCATGCGGTCTGCCAAATGGAATTAGAGTGCACGCTAATAGATGGAACGCTCTTTGTCATCTTGTGAAACTGTCCATCACACCACAAACTCTTCCGTGGATACCGCTCCCTAGTCCTCCTCATGGCAGAGCGTGTCTTAGCTATGAGCATTCTCGGTCCTTTCAGGTTTGAATACTGGCACCCTCTTTATCAATGCCCTCCTGAAGGGCAACGCCTCATGGGTTTTATATAGCATCATACTGCCATGCCATGAGATGCAAAGGCAGTATAGTTCTGCACAGTATTTGGCTTTCATATTTCTTTCTTTGGAACTCTGTAGCTTCCTTTGTCTGAACTGAAGGTCCCTAGACTGTTTATATTATAATTATACACCGGTATAATTATATTATTATATATAGACCTCAGTACTTATCCAGTACTCTAGGGAACATAGTGGCTAGTGTCATTTGTCTTGTAGATTTTCAGAGATTTGTGGGAGTAGGGGTGTCGTGAAGCATAGAGGAGAGCATTATCTCTGGCTTCTGTTTACTACTCTGCTTCCTGTTGCTCCTGTCTCCATCCTAGGAAATGAGCTTCCTCAGGCTCCATCAAGTGACCACAGGGCCTCTATGCATCTCGTCATTACACTTCTTGGGAGACTCTTTGACCTCCTTCAACTCTGGTCTTTTTGCCCTTTTCTGAAAAAACAATGTATTTTCTCTGGCTCAACACTTAGTTGTGGGAAGAGAATGATACAAATTAGATGCTTATAAAATGGAAAGGTTGGATAGACAGGATGGATCTGGGCATCTGTGTGTGTGTGTGTGTGTGTGTGTGCGTGTGTGTGCAAGCATGTGCATGTTGGGGGTCACTGATATCATCTCACCAAACTTTGTTTTCTTTGCCTGTTAGCAGTGAATGGCTGAGGTGTAACACGGTTTATGTTGCAGGCAAAGGCAGGACCACAGTGCTCCCTCACTGCCCAGCAGAAGTCCCTTAGCGCCATGTTGTCTGACTGTGGCGCACACTCCACACCTCCTCAACCCTCAGTTTGGGGCCCCAGTCTACCTTCCATTCAAACCTTTGCTCCATTATTTACTTGTTTTGTTAGACATTTGATGTTTAAACCCAAACCTCTCTGAATTATTAACATTTTAATCGGTAAGGATATATAATTTAGGGCTCAAACAGCTAAGCCTGTATTCCTTGTCTGTACCCTGTTTGTCTTTCATGTGTTTCCTGCTAAGCGCAGGTGACTCTTCATGGCCTCTTTGTTCTGAGCGGTGCAAAGACATGAATGAGTAACCGTATCTACTTCTGTGGAGCCTGAAGCCTGCTAGCAAATGGTTCTGTGCATCAGCAATGCACGATGATGAGTGTTCTGAAGGGGGAATGAGAGAGGCCGAGGAAGGCATGGCCGTGGCTGTCGACAGCTGCGGTATGGTATAAAGACAGAAGAAGGGCGAGTTGCCATGTTGGTTTTAGATAAACATGAAGACTCTTGTCAACCCATCTCTACTCTGACTCCAAAGCTGGAGTGGGGTGAGGGTGATAGATTCCACATTGCCTATCAATGTATTGCATTTGTATTGACCAAGTGGAAATCTGAAGGTTCTCAGGCCATTAAATGGATAATCTTGACTAGAGACAAGCATAAGATGAAGACAGTTTCTCATAAAAAGGAAATATCAGAAATACAAAATAAGTACTTTTTATTTTAACACGCAAGGCATGAGGCTGATTTGTTTTTTAATGAAAGCTTCTAGAAAAATGTTCTATATATTAACCCGCAAAATGAGTCCTGACTATTGGAACTGAACATCAGTGTAAGTCAGGACAAATACATGATTCACTTACAATCAGCTAAAAGTTTTGATGCAGCAAAGTGCATTACTCCACACAGAAATACTTAAGAGACAAATATTGGTGTGATATACTTCAGTGTAGCAATGCATGTTGTTTGCAAATTAGTCACCAGCAGCGTGTTTGGCTTTGTGCCAGGAAGTTTGAAATAAGATTCCTTCCTTGGGAGTCTTGTTCCCCAACTCCATTTGTTTTCCTATAACATTTTTGCCTCCAGGACTTTGTGTTCAACAAAGATTTCCTTTCTCTGGACCTGTGTCTGTAATTCAATGTACTTCCCTATCTCTGAGAACAGTGCCTGCCCCGTGTCTGGGCAGACGAATGTGCTATTTGCAGGTTGCTGATTAAAATGAAAGTCTGAGTGTGTACATGAATGTCTGGTCACATTCTTAAAAGGAAATCTCAAAGGCTGACAGAATATCTTCCCCTTGCCTATACAGCTCAACAGCTTGAGTTCATGTCTAACCAGCGAGCCTCTTACTGTATCTCTTAAAGAAAGAATGAACCTGTGTGTGAACCGCAGCCAGGAAGACTTTGGCTGAGTGGCTGTGCTTAAAGCAGATGCCCCAGGAGAGCCCCTTCCCGCTCCTCTATGCCTTAGCTTCAGAATTCTTGGCCATTGATATTCAGGCAACAGATACTCATGGGATTTCCCTTGGCACTGAAGAAAAAATCCAGTTTCAGATGATAATAGACCAGCTAGTATTGAACGACACAATGTTATCAGTCAGGTTTCACCTCGGCACCTTGGAAAGGGGCTGGGTGTGGAGAGCAGAGACAGAAGAGGGTAAGAGAAGGGCTATCCTCTATGGATTCCCCAAGTTATGATGGTAGGCCATGGAGACACTTTGAATGCTGTGTATGGGAGCCACTGGTGAAATCCAATGTTCCTCTCAAGTAGTGGTGGACAAGGATAAGGCAGTTACTGCCGATGTAGTTGGGTTGAAAGAGATTGTTTGCATACTTATATCTTAAAGTATGAAGAGAGGTAGTTACAAAATCTTTAACTGCTTGAAGCAAATTATGCAAGTGTTCCCTGTTGTCCAAGAATGTGTCCAAGTGGCGCACAGGAGAAAGCATTGGCCTTCTGATTCTGTAACCAGCCTACCCCATGCTGTCCGGGGTGGTTATTAACTCACTCTGTGTCACTGAGTTACGGCCATAGTAACATTAGCTACAACAGGAAAAGGCAAAATGTCCTTCATGCTTCTTTTAAAAAATATTTGCTTAATTTCACATGTATGAGTGTTTTGCCTGCCTGCATGTCTGATGTGGGACTCTCCTCTGTATGCTGTGAATACCACTGATTAATAAAGAAACTGCTTTGGACCTATAGCAAGGCAGAGCTTAGCTAGATGGGGAAAACTAAATTGAATGCTGGGAGAGAGAAGGCAAAGTCAGGGAAAAGCCATGTAGCCTAGCTGGAGACAGATGTTAGAACTTTACCTGGTAACCACTGCTACGTGATGATACACAGATTAATAGAAATGGATTAAATTAATATGTAATAGCTAACCAATAAGAAGCTAGAGTTAATATGCCAATAAGTGATTTAATTAATACAGTTTCTGAGTGATTATTTTGGGGCTGAGCAGCCAGGAATTAACTAGCAGTCTTTCTGTAACACATGTCTATGTGTCACATGTGTGCCTAGTGTCCCTGGAGACCAGAAGAGGGTATTGAGCCCCTAGAAGTGGAGTTAGAGATGGTTGTGAACCCAGGTCCTCTGCAAGAACAAGTGCTCTTTACAACTGAACTAACTCTCTAGCTCCAACTTCGCTTTTCTTAATTTCTGTGTGTTTGTGCATATATGTGTATGATGTTTGTATGGAGAGTATTCAGATTCATGTGTGTGAGTGTGTGCACAAGTGTCCCACAGCTCAGAGAACAATCTTGACCATTGGTCCTTGCCTTTTACCTTGTCTGAAACAGCCACTGCCACTGTCTCCTGCTGAGTTCCGCAGGAGAGCTGGTCCAAAAGATTTGAGGGAGTCCTCTGTCTCTTCCCTCATGGCTGTAGGAACTCTGGAAAAGCAGACATGGGTTTCCACTTCTGGTGTCATATGGGTTCTGGGACCCAAGCTCAGTTCTCACACATCACTTAGCTGTTCATCACCCGCTGAGATTTTGCAGCCCCTGTCATTTCCTCTTAAACAGAAACTATGGAAACCGTTTACTTGAGATTGTCTTGTTTCGTCTCTGCCATCAGGACAGGTGATTGACTCATTTGAGTAAACTTGTCTTTTGTTTAAGAAGTGGAAATAAATTTTACCTTCCATAAAGCTGCTGTATGAAGCACTGGAGATTAAAGATAGAATGAATACAGAGGAAATCACACCTGATTATTCAGTACTTCACTTTTTACTAAGCTGTTGATTCTGAGGGAGGCTATAGCAGTCGAAGGATGCCCCTCAGAGGAATTTAAACCTATCAGTAGCCTCAATAACATCCACCTTTTCGGAAAGCCTAGAGATGTGAGTAGAGGTGACATCCACCTTTGGAATATACAATTCAAAGGAAAATAGACAAAGCCATTCTTAAGTAGAAAGTCTGGGTGGGACAGAGAATGAAGAAGTATATTGTGCTGGAATGTTTTATGTCAGCTTGAGAGGAGGGCACCTCAATTAAGAGAAAGCCTCCATAAGATTGGGCTATAGACAGGTTTATAGGGTGTTTTCTTAATTAGTGGTTGATGGGGCAGAGCCCAGTCTGTTGAGTCATTCCTGGGCCAATGGTCCTTGGTTCCATTAAAAAAAAGAAAAGCAGGCTGACAACCATGGGGCAGAGAATGAACCTAAACTGGAGCTCTCCATTGGGTGCCCCTCCCCACCCCAGAGCTTAGGGAACCTTCCGGAGAAAGGGGAGGAAGAATTCTAGGACCCATAAGGATGAGGACAGCAGAAGAACACGGCCCACCAAATCGATTTATCAGGGCTGGTAGGGGCTCACGGACACTGAAGTGGCAATCACAGAGCCTGTGTGGGCCCTCTGCAGATCTACACTAGGCCCTCTGCACATATGTTATGGTTGTTAGTTTGGTGATTTTGTAGGACTCCTACCAGTGGGATTCTTGGGCCCCTTTTCCTCCTGCCAGGTTGCCTAGCCCAGCCCTGATGCAAGGTTTTGTGCCTAGTCTTACAGTAACTTGTTATACCATGTTTTGTTGATAATTCCTGGGAGACCTGCCCTTTTCTGAAGGGAAATGGAGAAGGAATAGACCTGGGCAGGGGCTGCAGGGGAAGGGGGGAGTGGAAGGAGGGGATGTTTTGTATGAGAGAAGAAAAAAAAAACAGACTAAGCAAGGCAGAGGGGCAAAGGAATAAGCATTACTCCTCTGTCCACTGCATCTGCTCCTGCCTCCAGGTTCCTGACCTCCTTTGATGATGAACTGTGATGCAGAAGTGTAAGCCAAATAAACTCTTTTCTCCCCAATTTGTTTTTGGCCATGGTGTTTTGTCACAGCCATCGTCACCCTTAGTAGGATGAGTACCAAATTCAGAGTACATTTAGAGAACTTGGAGTGCTGGGTTGTGCACAGTGCAGAACACAACACAAAACCGGGAAGAGGATGGAAAGGAAACAGGGAAGCAGGGCAAGAGCTGGCAGGCTAGAGAGAAAGGTGTAGACTTGTATTTACTCTCTAGTCCGTGTTTTAAGGGAAATGGTGGCTCTCACTAGGGTGGAGTATCTCTCGGGGAAATGAGTAGATGCAGAAACACGTGGGGGTAAGTGTGTGAGTCTTTTTGACAGAGTACAGTCAAAGAAGTCTGTCCACAGGATGATGACGTCAGACAGACAACTCTGGAACAAGCTCTGGGCAGTCCCCACTGGGGTCTTCACCCATCATGGTGTAAGACAGTCCCAACTGGCTGCTGACTTGAGGTGGCCGTGCATTTAACTCAACTTCATGTTTTCAGTGCAGCAGTGCTTCATGATAGACTTTGGAAATATACTTTATTATTTTACATCAAGGTTGTCTTTAATGGTATTTCACAATAACAGGGAAGGATAGATAATAAATACACTGTGTATCCAGTCCTAACATTAAACCAAAGTCTGTCACAGACTTTGATGATCATTTAACATGCTTGGTCTAGACCATAAGGTTATTTTCCACAATGGAGGCAGAGGGGAGGTGTGTTTGGGTCACCCACACAAACCCTTGGTCTTTGGTTCTTTGGGGGTGTGAGTCAAGATTAGTCTTCAGTGGGCCTCTGTCAAGGTCCCTGCATGAAGCACAGACGGACATGAGCTGTTAGTCTGAGGGACAAGTGGCAGGGGCTTTGCTTCTGGCCCTCTGCACTTACCCAACAGAGCTCTGAGGGGAATTGCTACACTTCCCGCCATTGAACCATTAGTCACCGCCTAAGCCAGCCTCAGTCTGCACGTCTTTCGGGACCCAAGAGCCACCATTTCCCCTTCCAGAAAACCAGCGAAAGTATGGTACAGAGGGGAAGCTAATTAATTTTAAAAATAATAACAAATCCTAATAAGGTAAATGAGATCATGGAAACTGATTAAGAAATGTGCAGTGCTTTTTTTCTGTCTTACCACACAAATTGGTTTTTTTGTAAATGAGGACATTAATGTATATATAAATCTGGTTGCTGCTTACACCATGAATTTATTATCTATCCTTCCCTGAGACAAATGATAGCTATTTAGATTCTATTAGAAGGATTAGTTGCATTTTGAGCTTGTTTATGAAATGAAGGCTTGAATATCCAAATTCCTTCTGTGTGCCCACTCTCTCTGCCATTATTCATTAGTTACTTGCTGTGAGTGATTGAAAGGATAGTTTTTACTTTCATCTTGAAAATTAGAGCACATATTATTCTATCCACAGACTTAGAGTTAAGTACTGAAATATTGATTATTGTCTGGTTAGGGGATAGAGTTATAATTCAGGCTTCATTTACCACGAGACACCGAGAAGTCTAATTTACTTAACCCCGCATTAGCTTTCATGCAGACTACGTGAATTCATTTTTAGAGAAAACCCTGTGAGTTCATTTCTTTAAAAAAATTAAATAGGTTCCTGGCTGGTAAGCAGAGAACACATGTGTAAGGAGAAACACACTCTTTCACAAATCAGCCAGGAGATTTTATGTTCTAGAAAACCAAGAGGGACTAAACGTGCAGAGTGACTATGGCTTCCTATGGTCCCCTAAACAGTCACGATGACTTCTCTGTGCTCTAGGCCGCCAGAGGGATGACATCCACCATAGTGACTATGGCATGCCCCTTGAGCTCTAGAGTACTTCTTACAGTCTCCTCTGCAGACAACACAAAATAGCTGTGATATAAAGATACTTGCACCAGATAGTTTTTTTTTAAAAAAAAATCAATATATTGCTTTCCTTATATTCAGTGTACTACATGGACTTGGAATAACACAGACACAGCTTTACAACAGTAAGTAAATAACGGAGACAGGTGAGAATAAAGGGAAATACAGGTAGGTATTGAAGTAATAATAACTCAAACCCGGGAAACAGTCCAGGGAGACAGTCTATTTGTTAGTACACTTGCTGCAAAAGCGTGAGGACCTGGTTCAGTGTCCTGAAATCCACGTTAAAAGCTAGATAGGGTGGCATGTACCAACTTCCAGTTCTGAGGAAGCGGAAGCACACAACGTGTGCTCTTGGTGGCTGGCTAGCCAGCCTGGCGTAATTGGCAAGATTCAGGTTCAATGAGAGATCCTGTCTCAACTAAGGTGGAAAGCGATTGAGGAGACAATCAACAGTGACCTCTGGTCTCAACCCACATAGGCTCATGCAGGAGTGTAAGCACACATGTATGAGTGCATGCATGCATGAGCGTGTGTGTGCGAGTGCACACACAACCTTCAAATACAATAAATCCAAGGATAACACTGTCTATGAGTGTATATTGCTAGGGCCTGTGCAGTGTCAGGCACTAGAGATGGTCAGACAGACATCTGCAAGAGCTGCAGAGGCCTCAGTAAAGAGAAAATCAGGACCACAAGCCTCTGTGAATCAGGGATCAAAGCGGTATTTCAGTAGTCACGTCTTCCTCTGTAAGCATCTATTGAACATTCCTATTTCTCAGTCAATTCTTTTGATGACTGTGGAGGAAAGAAAAGCAAGGCTGGAAAGTGAATCATGGCATCCACACCTAGCAAATGGGAGAATTGAGAACTCAGGGTTGCTGGACTTCTGACCCCAAGCTAGACCTCTGTAATCACCTCCTCGCCAAGGCTCATTGTCTCCCAATACCTGTGAGAGAAACTAGACCACTAAGCCACTCTAAGGTGGGACCTTAGAGGCATTTCTAAAATTCCATGTTAACACAGCTAAAATACTTCAGCTGATATATGCGAGGAGAGGCAGTCCGTTTGTAGGAACAATGGCATAAACTTGCTAATAAACTAATTTGCATCTTTAGATAGTAGCTTTTATAATCACCTAGCTATGTGAGCATCTGATCTTCAGTACATGTCCCCTGCTATCCTTTTCTCTCTACGTCTTTAGTGAGTCTAGCTGATAGAGCACTCATTATTGAGACTGGCTCACGAATCTCATGTTAAAAGCACAATGTTTGGAAAATGTTTACACATAGTTAAGAAGTTAGCTTCCACTTGCCATAGATCTTCCCTCACCATGCCAAGGATAAACGTGTTATTTGGGAGCTGTGTTTAAAGGCTGGTAATCAGGAAAATGGTATTTTTTATGAGTTGCATAAATGCTTTGTGGTATTACTGAAATATCTTGATTGCTTTTATGAATGTATTTAATGAGTTCATTTAAAATGTGATGCTATTTACCTTATGGGAAGCAATGACTCTCTCTACCCAGACACTGTGCAAACCCAGGGGAATATTGCTTTTTGCCTGCGGTGTAAGCTGAACCAGAAAGCCCTGCATCCACTATTAGTCACTCTGTTGTGCCTACGGGAGCTGAGTGTTGTGCCGACGGGAGATCTGGGCTGAGGCCTGTCTGTCCAGGAGTCTCTGGTCTGGAATCAAGATTAATTAAATGACATCAGGGATTTCAGTTGGAATAGATGAGCTGGACAGTCAAGATGGTTACAAGGTCAAGGAACACCCTGGCAGGAAGTGGGGCTTAAATCACGGGCCCATGGATGATCAATTTAGAAGAGGTAGTGAGTTTCTGAGCAGAGGTTTGCTTTAATGTGGGATGAGGAAGAAGGAAGGCATGGTAACAGCTCTGATTCTAGAACTTTCACAGTTAGCGTAGCTCATAGGCAAAGCTCATGTTTTTAAATTGTTTAAAAATACGTTTTTTGGGCATATATTAATTACACTTTATAACAACCTTCATCACAACAGTCTTGTTTATAATGTATTTTGATCAGATTCACATTGCCTGTTACCCTCTCTTGTCCCCCCCATTCCCAATGAGCCTCTTCCTCTTTCCAATACGTCCACTTCATGTCATGTGCCATGAGTATGAGTGTGTGTATGTGTGTGTTGTTCACAGGATCCTGGATGAGAACTTGCTTACAGAGCATGTGTGCCTTACCAGTGCGTACACCACTGAAGTACATATCCGTTCTCCTCAATCAACCTTTGGCTGTCTGTAAATCCTCAAGGAGGTATAGACCCCATAAGTTCCTGTTGCACAAGGAGGGGGGACCTTTGTTCCCTCCTGGCTGCCTGGCTAGCTTACACCCAAAGTAATCACACAGAAACTGTATTAATTTAAACACTGCCTGGCCCATTAGCTCTAACTTCTTATTGGCTAACTTTAACATCTTAATTTAACCCATTTCTGTGAATCTGTGTATCGTCACGTGACTGTGGCTTACTGGCAAGATTCTAACCAATGTCCATCTCAGGCAGGAGATCCATGGTGTCTGCCGCTCTGCCCTTCTTCCCAACATTCAGTTCTGTATACTCTGCCTACCTAAGTTCTGTCCTATCAACTAGGCCAAGGCAGTTTCTTTATTCATTAGCCAATGAAAGCAACACACAAACAGAAGGAACTCCTACACCAAGTTCCTCCTCGTTCCATTACAAGGCACTGACAGGCCTAATTTGTGGAAATCTTGGATGCATAATTGTGGCTTCTATGAGTTGAAAAGTTTAACAGCTATGACATGCCTGGAAGTCAGTGTTCCACACCCCTACCCTTGCTTCCTCACTGCCTACCTCTGTCCCTTCTGAGATGTTTCCTGAGCCTTAAAAAGATATTAATGATATTCTCAGTTATGGCAGGACAGTCAAGTCATTCATTCTTTATATTCTGACCATGTATGAGAAACTTTTATTCTGAGTCTTCCTTATGGGACTTTAGAGTTCATTCATTATATCATACCTGTATCCAATCAATAGATAACCATGCTGCATAACCACTATGGAAAAGATGACTCTACACATATTTCTGACATGTTTAAACAGTACTAAGCATGTTGGCAGGCATTGTCTCATCCCAGGAGCTCTATGAAAGAGGCATTGCTCATGTTCTAGTTTTGCACATGAATAAATAAAAGCTTATTCAAGCTATGCAGCTATTAAATATGTGACATAAAATCTGAATCCAGATACTTGCTGCCATAATTACCCTCTCATTTATATACTTATTTGTATATAATTTGTTTAATTAATATTTACACATAGCAAAATCCCTTCCCATGAATGTATAGTTCAGTAAATTTTCAGAAGAATGTGCAATCTTGTCACATCCATCGGGTTAGAAATCAGAATACTTTTCTAATCTCCAAAGTCTCTTCATACACCTTTGCCCAGCAGGCCTCTGATGACCACATTTATTTCTGTCTTCATCAGTTTGATTTCCCATAACAGCATAATAATAAAATAACACAGGTTTAGTCTGTGGTCTCTGACTTTGTTCACTTAAAGTGTTTTGCAAGGTTTGTCCATACCTTCCGTTGCTAAGTTGCTAAGTGCATATTCAATGAATATGCCATGGTGTGTGTATCAACTCATCCTTTGATGGATGTTCTGTCATTTTCAGTTCTGGGTTACTATGAATAAAGCCACAATTGACATTTGTGCAGGCATCTGTGTGATGTGTCTTCATGTACATTAAAATTGTTAATTATATATGTATGGATGTACTGCCAGCAAGCATGTCTGTGCACCATGTGCGTGCCTTGTACTTACAGAGGCCAGAAGAGGTGTCAGACCCCTGAACCTGGAATTATAGTTGGCTGTGAACCACCATGTAGGTTCTGGGAATTGAACTGGGATCTCCAGAAATCGGAAAGTCAAGTGAGTAAACTAATTTTTAAAGAGGGAACGGGGGAAAGAACTCCGTGTGTCAAATGCTGCTAATAGTTTGAGGAGAACTGGAGCTAAACTTGGCTTGTAGATTTGTCCAATGGGGGCCACTGAAGCTTTAAGGCAGGTTTATCTAATGTAGTGCAAACCTCATAAGAAAGAGAGGAAGCAGGAAGCAAAACAACAGAGCCGAGTAGAGATACGCTTTCACAAAGCTTGAGCAGGGATAGAGGCATAGAAATAAAAGATGATGATAAAATTTAAAAGAATTCAAGGCACAAAATCAAGGAAAAAAGAAATTTGGATCCACCGGTGCCAAGAGAAAAGAAACCTGGTTCTCTCCCTGAATGCCCAGAGGTGAGACGGGGAGGGTGTGTACCCTGTACTGCCATGCTTTCCTCAAGTGGGACAATGCTCCATCGTCTCTCGGAGAGAAGGTTCTGGGGGATCTCTGAAGAGCTTGAAGAGTTGGTGGCGCATTTGCGTGGAGAATGTGAGAAGTTGCTTGAGCACCACTAGGAACACCACTAGTTCTGAAGGACCCCATTGTGAATTTACAGCCAGAAATTGGTAGGTTCCATGGTCTCTATGGCCCACACAGCCAGCTCTTTTCCCTAGCAACACTTAAAAGTTTGAATGTGAGAAACAAGAGCTGTGTTTGGGGTGGAAACCAGAACCATAAGGTAGAAGAAGGGAAACATGAGAAGTTATAGTTTGAGTGCCGCGAAAGCGAATTTTGGAGCTGGCAAGATGTGCCCGGGAGGCTGGGATGGTAAAGGAGGAAGATGCAGGAGTCAGACTCTTTGAGCCCCCGACGACAGTGTAATAAAGGCAGAGAAGCAGGAGGAGGAAGAATGTGGGCCGTGAATGGTCAGCCTTTGTTTAGCATTCATGGAGGTATGTAGATTGGGCACAGAGTAAAATCAGAATCCCCACACTGTAACTACCATGAAGTGAGTCCTGGGGGATTGACCCCCCAGAATCTTATGGTATCTTCCATGGACATCAGGAGCCCAGTGACCCCTGGCGTCAGCAGTCTCTAGAGAACCAACTTAACTCTAAAGAGTTCCCATTGGCGGTGAGACGCCCACACAGATGGCCCAGGAGATAAGTCCAGATAACTCTCGCTCCTCAACTCCTGTAAGAGGCTTCCATCCTCCTCAGCTGTGATACCTGCTCCCAGCGGTCCAATCCCCTCTGAGAGCAGATCAGTACCTGGTCTTTTACAGAGTCTTTGAATCACTTGTCTCTCTGTCTCTTCGTGCTTGGTAGATACTTCCCCTGTTCCCATCAACATCATTCCTCCTCCTGTTCCTCCTCCTCCTCCCCTTCTGTATCTTCTTCTTCTTCTTTGCCACACTCTAAGGTGTAGCTTAGCCTTGAGGTTCCTGGAAGACGGTCTTGGGTTGAAACCTGACATCTGGCACTTTCTTCCTGTACCATTGGACATGGTACCTTGGTTAGGCTAAATAACCATTTTCTCCCAGAAGATTTAAGTCACTTTATCTTCAGAACGATACATAATGCATGGAAGCTTCTCAGTTCAGGTCTAGTGCTTACAGTTGCCCAGGGACATGATTCTCTACCCTCAGCCCTGTTCCTTATTCTGGTGCTAAAGGAAAACCATGAGAGGCCTTCAGGTAGAGCCTTAAGAATTTCCAGGTCCTTGGTGGCTGTAATGAAGAGAAGCAAAGAAACACTGTTGCGTTCGGTCCATCAGAGTGGGTCTCTGGGTTACATTTGCTCTGTGGAGCTGTGCCAGCCAGGAGGCTGTGAGCAGGGAGCACTGAGGCTGAAATGGACATTTGAAACCTCTTTGGCTATAGATTCCAGCATATTGTTGGAATAGACCTTTTGGGAACTTGGTGTATCATTTTGGAGTGTGGGGGCCAGGTCATTGTCGTTGTTATTTTTGAATGGTGCAAGTACCTGTGAAGTTCTGGCGCTGCTTGACCTGAGCATTTCTTTCCTTGGCAGCTCACCAGGTGTTTAAGGCCCCCTCTCAAGGAACAAGATTATTATTATATTGTTCTGGGTTTGATGAAGTGACCTTATAAAATCTGAGTGCAGGACCCCCCTTTCCTTCTGATCACCAGCAGGATGCCCTTCCCTCTTGATCACCAGCAGGACCCCCTTCCTTCCTGATCACCAGCAGGGCCCCCTTCCGCCCTGATCACCAGCAGGGCCCCCTTCTGCCCTGATCACCAGCAGGACGCCCTTCCCTCTCCTGATCACCAGCAGGATCCCCTTCCCTCTCCTGATCACCAGCAGGGCCCCCCTCACTTTCCTCTCCTGATCACCAGGCTCTTTCCTTTCCATCTCTTCCTGGGCCTGTTTTTCTTTCCAACAGAGCCCGGGTTTAAAAACAAAAAGAAAACATAAAGTGAACATTTTGGAAAGAGTTATTGGGGAACCCTACCATTTATAATTCTCAGTACTGCTCATATAATAACTTTATACTAGTTAGGGGACTTCTCCTTCTCTGAAACTGCAGGTTTCTAAAAACAAAACCGTAGGATAAATCTTGACATTATCTTTTAAAAACTTGGAAGAGCTCTGCAAGCCCAGTTAACTGATGATGTGGAATGTCACCAAACTGAAAACCTGGCTGTAGACTGCTATCCTAATTCTCACAAGCGACTATCTGTTCCCTTTGCTTTTCAAATCTGTACATTGTACCTGCCAGGACTAATCTATTGTATTAGTTTCATCTGTGTGAAACGCACCCTAAATCACAGTTCAGTTAGTAAGGTGCAAGAGAAGCAAGCATTAAGGAACCAAGACTAGGAAAGCAGAGGCGTAGAGAACCACACAGAAGTGAAAGTTCATTGTTAGGGACTAAAGTGTAGTTGTCATTTTATATAAAATACCAATACGAATCTGGAAGGATTTCTTCAGCAATAACAGAAGCAACAACTCTAAACGTTCTGGGAGGTAGGGTACTAAGCTCTGCGAAGACTGAAGGAAGTGAGGGTTAGCCATGCAGATTTTGGTTTAATAACTTTTGACAACAGGAGAGCCATGTTAATTGATTTTATATTTGCCATTCTTAAGGAAAAGATAGAGAGCTCATTCTATGACCTGTTCCCTCATCCCTCAAGTAATGTTAGTCAAAGGATAAAAACCAAACTCTACAGGGACTCTTCAGTATTAATATTTTAAGTTAGCACACAAAGGAGTGGGTTTCGGCATGGAGTCCTCTTACACGCCTGTCATTGTGCTTTGGTCTCCTCCCTCTGTTCCCCCATTGTCCCCTTCCCTTTCTCTCCAGGCTCCAGCTGGTTCCCTCCCTTGCTCTGTTTCAGTCCCTCCAGTTAGTCCCCCTCCCTGCTTCCTTAGCCTCTGTATGCCACCCTCCCTCGACCTCCCCTGTTTTCAAATCTCTTTACAAGGAGAAACCTTGGGGCCAAAAGTTAAGTCAGAAAATTAGAGCTAGTGAGCCTGATTTTGAAGAAGTAAATTGTTGCTACAAGTTCAGTGTGACCTTCGGGCCAACCAAGATAGAAGAGCCCCTCTAGGGGGTGATGGGATAGACAGACAAGCATGGACTGATGTCTGCCCATTGTCCCTTTTGGTCCACACACAGCTCTCTTTCCTTTTCCTTGGCTCAGAGAAGAGCAGAAAGAAGAGGTCAGGATCAAGTGTTCCTGCTGTTTAGATCTCTAACCATAGGGGAAATTGTTTTGAATCATTTATAAAAAGTCTGCTTATATATTTTGTACACTTGTTTTGCTTTTTAATTTTTTTGTCTTTTTTTTTTCTTTTTGAAACAGGGTTTCACTGTGTAGCCCTGGCTGCCTTGCCTGTAGACCAGGCTGGTCTCGAACTTACAGAAATCGGTCTGTCTCCCGAGTGCTGGGATTAAAAGCATGTGCCACCACCCTGTATTTTGCTCACTTTTTAATCCTGAATCTCTCTTTTTCCCCTGTTGAAAAAGCAAGTGTTCTTTGCTTCCGCTGGGTAAAAATCTTACCTGTCAGACATGTAAACTGTGGGGCTTTTCAGTGGCTCTCCTCTTTACTCTCTTAGTGTTTAGGTAAGCCATAATTGTTAGATTAATATTGATAAACTTATCAATGTTTTCCTTTGTGGATGATCCTTTTGTGTGAGTGACATTTTAAATAACTTTCTTACAGTAAGCAGTGTGTTATCCCATACTGTCCTATCTGCTTTGTTGTATTTCCATTTATGACTATAACTCAGTAATGGGTTTGGTGTATGGTTTAAAGCCGCCTTTCTCTCATATTTTAAAATGACCCAGAATCAGCGATTTTACAGAAAGAATAAATAAAAGAGTAAACCTTTCTGATCAGTCTGAGGTGTAACTCTAATAAATGCCCTGTGCCTCATGGGGTCCCTGGCGCTAGGGCCTGCTTCCTCTGTGTATTTCTCTGTTCACACTCTCAGAACCTCCATGTCTTCATTGAGACTCATCGCATCTTTGTGTCTATGCGTGGGTATGTGCAAATGAGTACAGGCACCTACAGAAGCCAAAGTCTACTGTTCTCCTCTGGGGTCACAGGAAAAAGTGAGCTGTCCATGCATGCTGGGAACTGAACTCAGGTCCTCTGGAAGGGCAGTGTGTGCTCTTAACTGAGCCACCTCTCCAGCCCCTTCCTGTGCTATGATCCCAGGTCTCTGATTCTTACAAGGCTCTGGTCTCTCTCATGCTAATGTTCAGTGTTCTCCATGGTCCTTTACCTATCAATACCACTCAGCAACTGTCACTCTAAGCCATGAAGAAGAATAAACCCCTTCCATAAATATTATATCTTTAGGCCAAAATAGAAAGAATGAAAAATGTTTAAAATATATTTTAATGATTTTTAGCAGTATGTGTAGTATGTGGTGTATGGATATGCACCCACATGTGGGTGTCTGTGGAAGCCGGAGGTTTAGCTTTCCCCTGAAGCTGGAATTAAAGGCTTTTGTGAACCCCTACCCAACATATCTGGAAGCTGACTTAGGTTCTCTGTGAGAGCAGGATACACTCTAACTGCTGAGTCAGCTCTCCAGCCCACCAGAGCAAATAACCTTTATGAAATATTTGGTAAGAATTATATAGGAAATATTAATGGCACCCTCAAAATAAAACCCCTCATTCTTAACATTTTAAAGAAATAACGAATGTTTACATTTGAACTTGAGACGCCTTGGTCTTCCAGAATGCTAACAGCATGAGAAACATTTACATCATGTTATGAAAACAGATTGCAATGCCGATTGCTGCACTCATTATTGAAAATTTTGTTCCAAGTGCTTTAGTAGATGCAATACTATATAAAATGGGGACAGTATCAGTTGTGAAACAGAGTAGTTTTATTAATATTGTGAATAACATTTAGCAATTAAAATGTAGGTTAACTGAAAATATGTGATGCTGTTCAAAACAGTGGCCGGATTCACATATGTAGTGTGTGTGTGTGGCTTTAATTATTTAAACTATATAATGAAGAGATGGCCACTGTTCTGAAAAGCATGCAAAAGTAGTACCTGGGACATTTATCAATAACTGATAACTAACCTTTTAGGGAATTTAAAATAATTCCAAAACAAGCTTAAAGAAATACCATGTTCCAAGGGCAAAGAAAGATAAAGCTTATAGTGCAGTTTCTCTAGAATTGGGTGTGCATCTTATCTCAAAGATGCTTGTTATTCTTTTTCTCACCTTTGAGTCAAGAATGCTAGTGATTCTAAAAGAGCAAATGCGTAAGACAATGAGTTTCTCACAGGATAAGGCACGATGAATTTGTTTCTGTCGCTTCTTATTAAACCATAGCTTCAATATCTCACATACTTAATGCATGTGATTTAATGGGATTCTGTAACATGAACTCAGAAACATGGCTCACTCCATATGAGGGCTTTAACATTTGTGTCATTGTTACTTTAACAATAGAAATGGAAACACCTTATTAAATGAAGCTCTATTAATGAGTTTATTTTTAAATTGTTGCCCAAGATAAAGGTGATTCTGTAAAGATGAGCAGGATACATACAAGAGTTTCAGACAAATCAGACAGTAGTTTATGCTGTTTAACACTGAGGTAATAGTCACAAAACAAAGATTTTGGTAAACCCACAGCCAAAGATTTCATAAAACATGCAACAACAATTTATTTCTATGAAGATGATGAACATCACTCGCCATCGGGGAATGCAAATTAAAACACCATTTCATATCTATTGTTAAAGACGATGATTTGGCTAGGCAAGGTTGCTCAGTGGGTAAAGGTGCCTGCCCCAGGCTTGGTTTGACCCTGGAACACACACGGTAGAAGGAGAGAACTGACTTTCATGAGGGAACATCTGACTTTCACACATGTATAATGGTGTGCGTGTGTGTGCACACACACGCTAAATTTGTAAGTGCAATTTAAAAGATTGAAATGATGGGGACTGGAGAGATGGCTAATTGTTTAAGAGCATGGATTACTCTTCTAGAAGACTCAGATTTGAGTTCCACCACCCTCAGGAATTTTATGTTCTTTTCTGGCCTCCATAGGCACTAGCCACACTTGTGGTACATAGACATGCATGCAAACAAATCATCCATAATCATAAAATACTAAAAATAATTTAAAATTTTAAATGATGAAAGGCTGGAAGGATGGTTCTGTAGTTAAGGGAACTTATTATTTTTGAAGAGGACCCAGTACCAGTGGTGGCTCACAATCATCTATAACATGAGCTTCCACCTTTTAAGGCTCTGTTAGAACAAGGCACATACACAGTGTACATACATACATGCAGGCAAAACATGCATACACATAAGCTAAATTCATATTTCAAAATTATGTGTTATTTAATATAAATCATATATAAATCTATAACATGTAAATTATATATTATATATAGAAAATATGTGTGTGTGTATATATATAACTCATGTTGGTGAGGTAATTTTGCTTTGGAGAGGAAACATTGCTCTATATGGAGAATAGTATTCTGGATTTCCAAAATGAGTAAACAGACTATCTAGGTGATCCCATAACATGACTTTTGTGTCTGTACCCCCCAAAAATTGGAAACAAAGACGTGAGGAAACCTTTGTACATCTGTGCTTAGGGATAGCACTAGTAACAGCCATCAAGAGGTAGAAGCAAGCCAAGTGTTCCTCCATGAATGGGTCAGGAAGTTGTAGTGTGTATACATGTAAACACACGTTTTAGAAATGAAAAGTTCAAATGTGTGTGCCACAACATACATAATTCTAGCAGTATGTGCACTCAACTGTGCCAAGTGGTCCATACCGCCGAGCCATCCCACTTCCGCGAGTGCCAGCCAGTGATACATACCGCTGAGCCATTCCACTTCTGTGAGTGCCAGCCAAGTAGCCGAATCCAGAGACAAAGAGCAGCTTGTCCGTGATGCTTCATTTTGATTGCCAAATTGATTGGACTAAGAAGTTCCCAAGAGATAAGGAAAGCCCACCTCGGGTGCGTCTTTGAGAGCCTTGTACCTTAACTAGGATTAACTAGGAGGGAAAACCAACCCTGAATGTAGACAGCACTGCCCCAGAGGCTAGAGGCCCTAAGAGAACTAAATAGGGAAAGAGGAAAGCTGGCGTTTTACCCCTTGCTCTCTGCTTCCTGGCTGCGGCTGTGTGAGGGGCTCTCCTTCACTCTGCTCTCCCTGGCTCGATGGACTGGAACCTCTGAAACTTCCGCAGTTCTGTTTGCTCTGGTGTTTGACAGAGACAATGGATTTGACTAACACGCATTGACTGGCAAAGGTCAGGAGAAAGATGGCCATGAATTGCTTAACAGGAACAGTGTCAATGGGGGACCACCAGGACATGCTGGGGTGGGTGGTGGATGTTGAGACAACAAAGTGAGTCTAGCTGGTGCCATTGAACTATCCATTTATAAATGGTTAAAATAGATTTTATATCACATATGCGGCATGACAATAAATTAAATGCACACACTTTTCATTGAAAATATTAATATATGAAACAAACTAGGGAAACTATTTTCTGAAGGCATGCCCACTCTTCAATATCCTTAATATATAATGAATAGTAACTTATTTTTTTAACTGAATGTGCAGCAACAGAAGCAAAGAATATGTAATGATGACATAATGATGACAAATATCATCAAATGTTCAAATTTACTAGCAAAGAAATGAATATTTAAACACAGGAATCAGATTTTATTCACCCCTTTTGAATTAGTGAAGATTAAACCTTTGTAATGTTTACTGTTGGTGTTTCTTATAATAGGGGAAAATATTATAGCCTTTCAATATTGCCTTATTAAAAAGATTGGGTCACACATTTAAAATCCCCATAGTCAAGTTATACCAGGTTAAGAATAATTAGAAAATACTGAAACAAAAGTACGTCTAGGCTTAAAGTAATAGTTAAAAAGTAGTTTTAAGGGAAAGAAATACTAGTTATTTCTTTAAAATTTTCTTAAAAATAGAGTCAAAAGATGAGAAGAAAATACAGCAGCATGCCGTGGTAATCTTAGTGGTTGATTTACAGTTTTTTCTTAGTTTGTTTTTTTAACAAGAGAGAAATAAAGTAAAATAAAATCATGCTCTATCACATATTGATTTCCTAATTACACTACTCAACACACACACACACTCTTTATTTACCTTGTTTTTCTTCACTTCTCTTCCTGGATTGGGAAATTGTTGTATCAGGAATGGGCTGTGTCCCGCCACCCTGGTCCCTGTTCCCAGTGCCTGGCTAGATTAACCCCCAAAATAATTACACACAAATTGTATTAATTTAATTACTGCCTGGCCCATTAGTTATAACCTCTTATTGGCTAACTCTTACATAGTCATTTAACCCATCTCCATTAATGTGTATCGCCACTTGACTGTGGCTTACTGGCATGAGTCTAACCAGTATCCTTCTTGGGCAGGAGAATCATGGTGTCTGCCACACTACCTTCTTCCCAGCATTCTGTTCTGTCTACTATGCCTACCTAAGGGCTGCCCTATCAAAAGGCCAAGGCAGTCTCTTTATTTAACCAATGAAAGCAACAGAAATACAGAAGGACCTCCTACACCATTTCCCCTTTTCTGTTTAAACAAAAAAGGCTTTCACTTTAACATAGTAAAATTACATATAACAAAACAGTTATCAAGCATGAATTACAGTTACCATATTTATATTTACTTTATCTTTTATCATAACTAAGGAAAACTATAATTATAACTATCCATTCTTCAACTCCATCAAAGACTCCAGAAGGTTATAATATTACCTAAGTAAATGAGAAGTAAGCAACTTCCAAAATTCTAGAAATGACAGAGACATTTCGCTGCCTGTTCAGTCACCCAAAGTTCCTCTGTACCGTTGGGGCATCCATCTTCAGCCTACAGGCCCACAGTATTTAGCAGACTTTTCCATGAAGCAGGAAATTTCAAAGATAGTTTAGTCACTTTCTTCTGTATCCTGCAGAATGTCTCACAGACTCTTTGATGAATCCGGAACCCCGAAGGATCATCTCACCTTTAGGCAAGTTCAGCAGTCCTCTCTCTGTGGGTTCTTTGTGTCCAGTTTATGCAATAGTCCAGGCAAGAGCAGTTTCTTGCCTAAATGGCTATCAAACTCCATAAGGAGCCTCTTCAATGCCCATCTTCCTCTTGAAGTAGATTGGTGCTGCCAGGAGCAGACGTGTCTCATTGTCATGAAAAGTACTACATTATTAAAACATTAAATGCCATATTCTGTAGTCTTTGAAAGATATGAAGAATGCCTATCTAACTGAAACATATCTCTATATATCTAGAAAATCTAACTAACATGACTACAAATTTGACTATTACGTTTATCCGTTAACAACCTATATTTCCTAATTATACATTATATTTTTAAATGACTATACAATTACAATACCTTAATCAAGATCAGAAATATACATATAACAAGATTGATCTTAAATTTATATCAACAAACCAAGATTCATACCAATGCAAATTAATTATCTATATCAGGAAGTCATGTTAAGGACATCCCGTGCTTACAATGACAGTGTAAAAACAAGGAACTGAATGGCCAGAGATGGCTATAGTTTAGGACCTGAGTGTCACAAGCTCGCTAGTCACAAGTATTATAGCTGCATGTGTAGATTTTTTGTGTAGATTCTTTTCTTCATTTCAGAGGCGAAAATCAGTAGAATGTATTTTGCCAAATTTTATCCTGACAAAAATAAGTTCAGGGTCTCTCTTTCCTTGCTCCATCTCCACTATCCAGTTTCCCTCAAGATCTCTTCACCCCTCCCCTTCTCCCCTCCTCTTGACAAGAGCAAGGAAAGAGATATCTTAATTGAGGGAGCAATTACGGGGTTAGCAAGAAACCTGGCTCTAGAGAAATTCCCAGGAATCCACAAGGATGATCCCAGCTAAGACCCTAAGCAATAGAGGAGGAGAGAGTGCCCAAACTGGCCTTGCCCTGTAGTCAGACTGATGATTATCTTAAAAATCACCTTCATCCAGCAACTGATGGAAACAGAGGCAGAGACCCATATCAGAGCACTGAACTCAGCTCCCAAGTCCAGTTGAAGAGTGGGAGGAATAAGAATATGAGCAAAGTGGTCAAGACCACAGTCTACCTGAACTAATGGGAGCTCACCAACACCAGCTGGACAAGTAAGGAACAAGCATAGGACAAAACTAGTACCTCTGAATTGGTTGACAGTTGCGTGGCTGGGGCAGACTGAATTGGTTGACAGTTGCATGACAGTGGCACCAGGATTTATCTCTACTGTTTGTAGTGGCTTTTGGGGAACCTGTTCATTTTGCATGGATACCTTGCTCAGCCTATACATAGTAGGGAGGGCCTTGGACCTTCTCCAAAGCAATGTGCCTTGCACCCTCTGAGGACTGGATGGGATGGGGTGGGGTTAAATGGAAGGAATGGAAGGAGTGGAGGGAGTGGGAACTTGGATTGGGTATATAGTAAATAATTTTTTAAAATAAAAATAAGTTCAGGGGCTAGAGAGAGGGCTTAGTGCTTAAGATTTGCTATTCTTGCAGAAGCCTTGAGCTTGATTCCCATTACCATGTCAGATGACTTTCAATGCCTGTTACTCTAGCTCTAGGGTATGTGGCGCCCTCTTCTGGACTCTGCATGCCCCATGCACCATCTCTCAACTTAAAAAATAAGAAAGAGTAAGTTCAGTATTCACGTGGACCATGATGCCATGGAATGTTGCATTTTAAAAGCCACAGTTTTTCATTTAGCCTGTTTGGAATCTTTATTCCTCCTCAGATCCCTTGATTGGTTTCTTTTCCTGCTGCCTTCTAGTGTCCCCCATGCCTGTGCACCCTAAGTTTTCAATTCTGGGAGCTCTCACAGTTAATGAGTCTTGTTCTTGCCCTTTTGTGCTGTATGTTTCTCCAAAACTAAAGCAAGGGTGTGGAGCATATGGTCCAGCATAGACTTTTGTGTTTTAAGCATGAGCTGCTGTGTAATTTTGGGTCATTTATCCATCCATTCATCAATTTAACACATTAGCTTCAAGAAACACATAGCTACAAACAATGTGTTGGTATTTGACTGGGAATGATCTCAGCATATACAATGGCCCTTTCTTTGAGTTGTTGAGCGTGTGGGAACTCTTATTCTTATTCCTACCTAGGCAGTTTCTCTCTGAAGACCATTGTCTTCCTCGCCCCATGGCTCATCTGACTTTGGTTCACATATGTCTTCTTTCTTTTTTTGTTTTGTTTTTTATTTTTTTTTTATTTTTCCATTCAAAAATTTACACTTCCTCTCCTCCTCCCATTCCCCTCCCCTTCTCCCACTCCCCCTCCTCCCTCCCCCTCCATCCTTAAGAGGGCAGGGTAACCCGCCCTGTGGGAAGTCCAAGGCCCTCCTCCCTCCATCCCAGCATATGAAGGTGTGCATCCATATAGACTAGGGTCCCGAAAGGCCAATACATGCTGTAGATACAGGTCCCAGTGCCATTATCGATGGCTTCTCAGTCCGCCCCCATTGGCAGCCACATTCAGAGAGTCTGGTTTGATCACATGCTCGCCCAGTCCTGGTCCAGCTGGATTTGGTGAGCTCCCATTAGATCAGTGGGTGAACCAACCCCTCGTGGTCCTGACTTCCTTGCTCATCTTCTCCTTCCTTCTGCTCTTCAACTGGGCCTTGGGAGCTCAGTCCATTGCTCTGTTGTGGATCTGGGTCTCTGTCTCTATCTCTATCCATCGCCGGATGAAGATTCTATGGTGATATTCAAGATAATCATCAGTGTGATAATAGAAGCCAAATAGCAAGGTAAACCCAAAGAAAAACATATATAGATCCTCCTGGAAATTGGAAGCAAACAAGATCGCCTGGCAAAAGTTGGGAGCATGGGGGTGGAAGTAGGGGTGGGAGTGAGATTGGGGGAAGGAGAAGGGAGAAGGAAAGGATTGGGGAGAGCTTGGGGGAGTGGGAGGGTGGAGATGGAGGAAGGGCAGATATGGAGCAGGGAAGATATTGACATTAAGGGAGCCATTTTAGGGTTGGCAAGAGACTTGGCTCTAGAGGGGATCCCAGGTGTCCATGGGGCTGTCCCCAGCTAGGTCCTTGGGTGCCTGAACTAGCCTTGCCCCACTATGTCTTCTTTCTAAGAGTTCAAAACGGGCCATTTGTAGACTCTTTTCACTCTCTCCTTTCTAGTGCCTGGTCCTCCAGCCACTAGGAGTTCCTTTTCTGTGTGTGAGCCTCTGGTCACACTACATTCTCACTACACACTTCAAGTCAGATAGTCTTTATCCAGCTAGGAAGAATTTTACAGTCCCTATAGTGGCACTTTAAGCTAAAATTACAGTTGATTCATTTGGCCCTACATAAAGTGATTCCCTTACTACCAATAACTTCAATTTCATCAAGCACTTACTCAAAGTTCTGCCTTGGTGCTTACTTTCATAGCCTCCTGGCTTTTGCCTCTGGTGATCTTTTTAAATGTGTTCTAGTACGGTTATTCTCACATAAGAACTGGAGGCAGGTGAGTGCCATCGGGTCCACAGGGGGCTGCTCCTGCAAATCTCAAGCTGTGCTTTTCATTGCTTCCTGAGATAAAATCCTTTATATTTTCTTAAACAAGGTGCTGAACCAGATTTCTAAAATTCCTTTAGACTTAGTACTAATTGATTGTCCATAAGCATCTTTAGTATATTAGCACTGTCTACACGATCACCATCTCCATGGGTTTAGTATATTAGCACTGTCTACACGATCACCATCTCCATGGGTTTTAAGGAAAGCATTAAAGCATGAAAATGCCTTATAGTGTAATCTCGGAGACTACTCCCATTACAGAAGGTCTATCATGTGGATGTTTGCACAAACCTCCATTTGCATCTTGCTTTTCTTCTTCAGTAGTAAATTGAAGACTTCAATAAATTATTCACTACCTAAGCTTCAGCCTCCTCTTATATAAAATAATGATAATGAATCGTTGCTTAAAGTTTGCTACTATTGTTTTTTGAGATAGTGTCTCAGTATGTAGCCCTGGCTGGCTGAGAAGTTGATGTGCAGACCAGAGGAGGCTCACATTCACAGAGATCCACCTGCCCTGCCTCCCAGTGCTGGTATGAAGATCTGAGGCCACCATACTTGGCCTGTTGAAATGTTTTGAGAAGATTAATGAAATAATAGTTTAAATATGCGTAGCTGACCACCTCCTCAACTAATTTCCTAAGCATAGCTGATGCCCGAGAGAGATTGCTCATACCCTCCTGGCCAACAATTCTTTTCTCTGTGAACATTTTGACTTTCCATGATAATCGGATGTGTTCATGTGCACAGGGGGAGGCAGAAACCATACTCCTCTGGTCATTGAGGGTAGGCTTTTGTCTCTAACAGTAATCATGAAGTCACCATTTCTCACTGGAGAATGCATTATAGTTTCTATCTCAGTGAAGTGACTCCTCAGGCGAGCTTGTTGAGTTCTAATGACAGCGTCAACCCTTGTGTATTCTGAAATCGGTTGCTAAGCTTTGCTTGTTCGAGTCCTTTATCTTGTCTTGGTTGTCTCTTGGTGGCCTTTGTTTTCTGAACCTAAAATTCACACCCCAGGGTATTTCTTAATCTGACATTCTTGACAGCATAGGGTTTCACATTTTGATTTTGCTCATTTTGGGAATAACTAGATTTATTGAAGCAGAGAGCTCCAATAAATGTGGAAATTCACTTGTGTTTAATAGCTGCTCATGCAGCTGGGTATTAAACACTTTTCAGAGCCCGTGTTAGGGCTGTGACCCACCTCATGCAGGCAGGGAAGGAAACTTTCCACTTGCCCTGCCATGTTGGTGATCCCACAGCTTCAGATTCTAGGGAGCTGGGGCGTTTGATGTTTTGAATAAGGGGCACTCAGTCTACTGCAGCTGTCTCAGAAAGTTATACAGAAGAAGATTTCAGAGAATTATCAGATAAGGGTGACATGGATGTCATATGATCTCCCCATAGTTGAAATAGCTCTCTGAACATTTTATGTTTGCTTTTTATTCCTGTGCAAAATCACCTTTGTCCTTATCATTGTGTATTTTGTGCCCCTTTTGCTCTAAATGTAAGACACATTAAAAAATTATTCGCTGTAATAGTTATGTCACTCAAGGGGATTGGTTGTCGGCAACTGTTATGCTACCACTCCTGCTTAGCGGGTTCCTGAACCTTGAAGTTTTCTTTCTTTCTTTCCTTTTCTCTTCCTCTCTTTCTTTAACTTTCAGTTAATACCACAGCATTCTCCCCAAAGCCCCAGGGTGCAGACAGCCCTGAGCGTCTTCATTTGCTGAGGGGCTGCACCAGACGGAGGACCGCACCCGCCTGCCGATCACCCGCCTGCCTCCTGCTCGTCCTCTCGGGTGGCGCTCTGCTTGCCTGCTGTCCTTTGCTGAGCGGTGTTCTCCTTGGCCGATCCACACCCACCTCTTCAGCTAGCTCGCAGCCACTAGCTTGCTGGGCGCTCCCTGTCTAGCCCTCTCTGCTTCCCAGCTGTTACTTTGCTGCCAGCCTCAAATGTCGAAAGCCAATCCTGAATTCACCTGCCAGCCTAAGTCTGGGTCCTTGCCCAGGCAAAGGAGAAAGAATGGACAGGAATTAGATGGCCTGCCACACGCTATTGAAAGTATCACGTTTTTCCCATGTCTGGGGCAGCCTGAAACACCCATGCGAAGCATTCATGCCTCAGAGGAACGTAAACTCGGATCGTCTCGAGTTTGCTTGGGTGAGGAAGTACAGCCACAGACGTTCAAATGTTTCCCGCAAGGTGACAGAACTAGAGCCACGAGGACTGAGTAAAACAAAACCCAGACCCAAGAACTGCTAACAATACACTTTAAAATAATTTGAAAATGTTCATAAAAATCTGGAAATCTGATGATCTACACCAGGGATGTGTGTCTGCAGAATATCTGTCTCATAAAATAACTTCAAGCTGAGTCTCTGCACTTAGGTAAACCTGTTGTTTATGAAATCTCTCAAAGTCCAAGTTCATATCCACATTGTCTACTTCCCGGAAACTTCCCATGGCTCGGGTCACCCTAAGCCAGTGCTCCTGAACACAGGGTGATGCTGGCCTATCTCTTCTTACCTGTTTCCTGGTCCCACCTCTACCTCTCTTTCTCTATGTACTCATGGAGTGAATTTCTCTGTCCAGTTCATAGGGTTGTCATGGAGATTAAATAGATGTTACAGTACTACTGTAGAGCAGTTGAAAAACTGGGATCAGAAGTTCCATTTCTCCCATACCTTCTAATGTTCTAGTTCTGGACATACAGGTCTAGAAAACATATTAATTATACATTGGAAAAAATGTAATGAGGGACACTAGTGAAAATCCACTCATGGCCCAAAGTCCCTACATACACCGCTCAGCAAGCTTCGTACCTGGGTAATACTAATTCCATTTTTATGGCACTTAAAGCCAAAAGAATTTGAGTGGTCTCTCCCAAGAAAGTACAGTGAAGAGCTGGTGGTGCCATGACAGTCCCAACCCTCTCTGGTGGGCATTCTTAATCACAGACTCATCTTCCCTTGGACATAGTGCTGGATGGTGGGAATCACGCATCTAATTTCCTCTTATTCATTTGTGTTTGATATCTCCCTAAGTTCTCAGCATGTGGGTCATGACCTCTGTGGGGGAGTTGAATGACCCTCTCACAGGGGCCACATACCAGATGTCCTACATATCGATATTTACATTATGATTCACAGCAGTAGCAAAATTACAACTATGAAGTAGCAACTAAATCATTCCACAGTTTGGGGGTGGGGCGGGGTGTGGATCACCATAACATAAGGAACTGTATTAAAGGGTCGAAGCTTAGAAAAGTTGAGACCCACTTCTCTAAGACAGAGGAGACCATCACAAGTTTCTCTAGAACCTGTTAAAGCTGTACCTGAGCTCCTGCAGTCCGTCAGGGTGCTCTTCGGATCGTCCAGTGTTGCCTACTCAGTCTCCCGAAGGCCAGTCTTTAAGGGCACACCCCATTCTTGGCTGTTCCAGTCAGAGTTCTCACGTGCCTTGTCCCTTTGTATCTGACTTCTTGGCTGTGAGTTTCTGAAGTTGACAAACTTCTTTAGACACCTAAGACTGTATCACCAAGGCTCTAGTCCTGGTCTTGGGATGAAACTGCTCCAACAAATCCATGTTCATCATGGTCCTAGGCAAACCCCAGGCCTGCTCCACAGAACAAGCTTTCTGCTGGTGGATGCTTGGTGTTTCTCAGGGCGAAGGTGTGGTTTCTGCCTAAGACTATTGTGAACATTTACATGGGGTTCAGATAAAGTGGGGCTCCCTCTCTGCTCTAGTAGATGTAGTATGTTGTCTCAGAGTCGGGGGTTTTGTGATTAACCTTCCTGCCAAGACTCTCAGCTGTTTTCTCAGACATGGCCAGTTACCCCGCCATGTTCTCAGAGCCTCTTAAGCTTCCACCATGCCCACACCTGTCACCATCTTCTCACGGCCCCTTGCTGAGAACTCCCTCTTTCTCCCTATCTCTGTCTCTCTCCCTGCCTCTCCCCTCACTCCCTCTGCCTTACTCTTCCTTCCCCTCCCCTCCCTCTCTCTCTCAAGTTTTCCATGGTATAATAAGCTCTAACCATAAGCACTAACCTTATCAAAGACTAATTCAGAAGATTGTGGTTAGATTGTTCTTGTTATTTTCAAAATTGTTGCCAACATATTGGGACCACCAGTGCTGTAAAGGTTCTACCCTATGATGAGTCAAATATCACTGGCACCTAAAAGATTAAGCAACAGAATCACAGACAACCCCAACCACACCTATTAGAGGAAAAGATGAGTAGAAAAGGTAAGAACCCATGCAACACCACAAAGAGCAACACGACACCAGTAAAACCTAAAGACCCTACAACAGCAAGACCTGAACAAACAAATATAGATGAAGCAGAAGAAAATGACCTAAATATTTCTGTTTTCTTAGTTATGATCATGCTAATAAAAAATATCAAATGTAATCTAGAGCATGTGCATAGGTTACCGGGGTCTATGGGGTCAATCCTGCCAACTGGCTGAGGGAAATGCACGTTTATGGATGCGGAGGAGGTTATCAGTGCCCACCCACCATTATACCAAACCTACTTCCTAAGTCCAGAGGGTGAGACCACTTCCTCCAGTGTAGCACAACTGTCATTGTCATCCGGAGACCAGGATGATGGGGAGTCTGTCTTAATTTGATCAGAAAGAGGGCTGCTCCCATGCCAGGTCTTTAACATTTCAAGTCACACTTCCTGGTTTATTTTGTGTAGGTACGTAGGAATGCACACTACAGTATGTGTGTGGCAATCAGAGGACAGCTTGCGGCACGTCTGTTATTTTCTTCCATCATGCGAGTTCTAGGGGATGAACTCGGGTCCTCAGACTTGACAGCATGTGCCTTCACCCACTGTGCCAGCCTGTGTCCCCAAACTGGCTCTTTAAATGTTGACCTATAGATGGTAAGCCTCGCCTGCTCACCTGTCTGTTCCTAGGCTTGCTCTTCCACAGTCTGGGTGGCAGCTACACATGTGCACAGACAAGCAAACACTCAAAAAGCCATGCACTTGAGACGTATACACTATGCACTTCACACATTACATTGCCCTATAAAGGTATTTTAAATTTAAGAAGGAAATACTGAACACAAATCATTCTATTCATTAAAAAGTCTGCAGGTGAATTTTTTCCTATAAGGACAACAATGTATTTACAGAGTGTTAGTGTACTTCCAATTTAAGAATCATGCGGATGGAACTAAAGTATCTTCCAACTCCTTTTCCAACACATGTACACACACACTCAGAGAGAGCAAGAGACAGACAGAGAGACATACACTTAAGTCAGAAGACCAAAAGAAAAACACAAATGCAGTTGTACCCTAATTGAAACACAGAATATTTTCAACACTCTTCTGGGCTTTCTTTTTCTTTTTCTTTGCTTCTCTTCACTTTCCTTTTTTGTCTTTGTTCTGTCTTTCTTAAACCCTTTCTCAGTTGATTTTCTACCTTCAAGAGAATCCTTCTAATTTCTACTGTGTTAGATTAATTTTGCATGTGTTGAAACTTACTGTTAATGCGAGCATGGAGCACATCCATCACCTCTGGGGCTTTCCTGGCTTTCATCCCCTGACCACCATGTCTTTGACGTGAATGCATGGTACTGATTGGCACAGCTGTTCAGTTTGGAACAGTTGAGTGATGTCATTGCAGGAACTTTACTGCTGAATTCTACAGCAGTTGCCCCTCTGCCTTGTCTTCATGTCTCTTCTTGGATCAGCTTGATTTGCAGGGTTTAGCAATTTTCTCAACTTGTCTAAGAAGTCAAATTAGTTATTGTAGATTTATTAATACTTTCTTATGTGTAATCACTTTGCATCTATGCTCCTGGTCTTGCAATTAATATAAGTTATTATATATGATTAAGTTTTAATAATAAATCCATAGTTTACCCCAAATCCAGGGGAATACCACTTAATTTTAGCCATGAGCAAGAGCTGAGCCCTGAGGCACCTGAAACCCAAGCTCCTCTCAGTCTTTATTATAGATCATGAGCTTTTCCTGGATAGTAGAGGAATTCCTTTAGAGCTGTCCAATTGAAACATAAGTGTTACTACTTTGTCAATATAAAGGAATTATGAGCCATCACGGCATTGCCTTTACATCAAGAAAATCAGTTGTGAACTGTCTGCAAATGGTCACACATCTTACCATTCCTGCAATGTGTGCTTTCTGAGAGGTGACTTAGCCTCCCCACCTTGAGGAGTCCCTTCACCAATCCTTTGAATATGCCCATGGGCCATGCACCTGTTCTGGACAATAGAAGTTTAGTAGGTAAGACACAGGCGGAGGCTAGGAAAGGACCTGCACATTATAATAGAGGAAATTTTTCTAGCTCCGTCAGACTGAGCCAAGAGTAGGCTCCAGTAACTGTCCATCTGGCTGGTTCACTGTCTGTTGGCTTGTTCAGTCATACTGGTCCAAACCAGAATGAGCCAGAAACAGACAGAAAGCCAGAGCAAGACTACTTAGATCTGCCTGAACTTCCTCGTGCACCTTACCTTTCTCTTTTATTCTTTCTTTTACATAAGTATTTCTCAAGCACTTGCAAAAAGATAAAGCCATTGATGTACAATTCACCTGGGAGATGGCACAGGACTGATTATACCAAACTGTAAAACCGAGACAATGAATGTGTCAATCTGTTGTCTGCCTTTACAAAGGACACCTCCCTGGGAGGCAGAACTGGTGATAACCTTCTGTCTGTCTGTCTGTCTGTGTGTTCACACGCACACTCGTATATTGTATATGTGCATGTAAGTAGGTATGCTTGCCTGGGCTAGTGTGGTAGGTATGGAAGCCACAGACTAATGTAGGGATATCTCCCCTCAATCACCAGTGTACCTTGTTTAATGTTATTGTTTTATTTGTTTTTATATTTATTTGTGTGCATGCACATGAATGTCACTGTGTGTGTGTGTGTGTGTGTGTGTGTGTGTGTGTGTGTGGTGTATGTGTGTACAGGTCAGAGGACAACTTCCAGGAGGAGCCTGTTCTTTCTTCCATTTATGTTCAGTTCTCTCAGGATCAAACCCCGGTCATCAGGCTTGGGGACAAGACTTTCAGGCACCCACTGAGTTTGTTTGGGAAAAAGCTGATTGTGTGCTCTCGCACAGGTCTCTGCAATGTGTTGGTTTACTGCACTGTGTTCTGGGTTATTTCTAAGACTTATTTTACAAAGTTCACAGAAGTCCTTACAAATTAGCTGTCTTTACAGGAGCATTTGTTCTTAATTTAAAATTTTCCATCTAAATAAAGCAACCAGGAGACAAAGAATGGAGTATTTTGACCAAAGGTGAAACAGTCTAATGCAAAAATGTTCTCGTAGGAGAGAAATGTAAGGGAACTAGGAAAAAGATAATTTGTGTTTGTCTCTTGTTGCTTTTTAAGGAGAACACCTTAGAAACATTTCCTGGTTCTAAAGATGTCTGTAGCTATAAAGGTTTATCGGAAATGAAGTTACAATTGACTCTTTATTTTCCAGACTATCTTACTTTTTATTTTTTAAGATGTGACTCTCAGGTTACAGAGACTGTTGAATTATTGGAATATTTCTAATATTTCAGAGGACAGAGAAGACTGCTTTGAACACACTAGGAAGTGCACAGAAATGACTGGTGACATGCCCATACAAATATCCATGCGTCTGCTGGCAATTAGGTAACCAAATTCAATAGTCCCATCGCTTCTCTGGTTAGTTCAGAATCTGTGTTTTACAAGCCCACTGGTTATAAATACAAGATGTCCCTGGCCCAAAGAAACCAAGCATATTTGGAATAGGATGTCCCGAGATGACAGAGGTCAACAAATAAGTAGAGAAACTTCCATTAGTTGGCCATTTATGAAGGGCATTCACCTAAGTTTGGAGCCTCCTGCTGGATCCTTCTTCCCAAAGAGAGAGCATTCAGAATCACCCATACAGTTTCTGTCTTCCAGTGTCAGGTCCTTTTGATAAAAGCATTGCATGGAATGGGGTTCACAAAAGCAAGAAATAGGAGGGGCCTGGCAGCTGCTTACAGGATAAGGTGTACTGGTACTTTAAAAATTAAGCACGCATGGCCCTACCTTACTCCCTCCCACTGACTAAGGTCCCAGCTGAGAGCGGGGACAGCTCGGTTCCAGAGGGGCCGCCAAACCGCTGGCACTGAGTTACAGGTAACCTTTTGAGCTGTGGGGGATGTTTTGCCTGAGTGCCAAGTCTTCCTCGTGGCCTTCCTCTTTCTGGGGCCTATTTTCTAGATGTAATGAGGAGGGGGTTACAGCAAGGGTTGCCAGGCAACATGGGGCAGAGGTCCTATTGAGGAGCTATTTCTCACACTGAGAGGACCGGTTGAAATGCAATAAAGAAATGGTAACTCGGCTTATTTATCAATACAATTACTTACACGGTATTAGGAATCCATATTTAACCTCCAAATACAGAGTCATATGTGGAAACATTAACACAAATGCTTGATAAATATTAAGGCACAGGGCAAGCAGATGGTATTGAGTCTCTAATCAGCTTTACTGTGAGCTTAAAGTGGCTTCACAGTCTGGGCTGAGGGGAAAGGCACCGAGTGCTTAGCTAGCTCCACTTTGGGCATCTGCAAGTTAGCTCCGATCACAACATATGGTGTTCGTGGAGACAGCTCTAGGGTGCTTTGCCGCATTAATTAGAGCAGGTAGAGCCAATTCCCTGGGGTCGAGTAACAGCTCAAAGTAGCTGTAAGTCTGCAATTCAATTCACTATCATATGTCAATACCTAAACTGATTGTCCTGGGCATTGACGAGTGTGATTTGTCCAATAATCTCAAGATCTTTATGAGGATTATTGGTTTTTGACTCAAGTTACATAGCTCAGAATGGACTTTGAGAAGGTTGCCATTGCTTTTGTAAGAGGTGGGGACTCAAAGCCTTTATGCTTAGGATGAACTCTGGCTTCTCTTGACATAATTGTGTTTGTTCAGCAGACACCAGCTTTGACTCATGTCTCTGCCCTCCCAAAGATATCTTTCTCTGCCCTTTCTGTGAAAGCGTGTTTTCAGTAGCCCAGAGATGGAGAAGCCCCTTATTCAGGTGGCTAGCCTCTAAAGTGTTCTGGTGAGCAGAGCAGACCTGATTATTAACTTAGGAATGATTCATCACCGAGTGAAGAATACTTTTTTGTAGTCATGCATTACCTGACTCTCTCACTTTGCTTCCTGTGTCAGGCCACTGAAACTTTGATCTTTGCCTATTTGACCTCAGTGTCATTGGCTGCCTTCCAGGGCCTTTTCCAAGGCTGGAGAATGTGGATGCTCCCAAGAAGGTATCCACTGTGCCAACCCATGCCACGTGCAGATTCCCAGTCCTCAGCACTTTCTGTCACAGTGCAGCGGATGCCAAGAGAGTGTAATTCTGTACCCAGAGGCTGTGTATCCAGGACTGCTGTTACCGTTGTCTCTCTTCCCTACGCTGCTCTCCTAGAAGGCCTCTGGAGCTGCCTCCCGACAGACCACACTGATCTCCATTCTTATTCTGGAAGCAACTCCATGAACTTTATGTTAAGAAGTCACAAGAACTGCCCTTCTGTACAAGCTCCAGGCTGGCAGCAGAATTTCCCGCAGCTGTAAGGTTGAAGGCTGAGCAAGAAGGTATGATGTGAGTAGCTCCTACAGGGTTGTGGGTTTTCAGTTGCTCTACAACCCTGCAAGACTGGGTTTGGAGATCACTGCAATCTGAGGTCTCACCCAGAAATCAAGGTAGCAATAAGCTGTGCAACTCTAGGGCCCTACAGTTGAAGACCAACCGCTACGTTAGATTTTCCTCTTCTGGTTTGGCAAATTCTTTTTTTCTGAAATGTTTTTGTTCTGTTGTGAGGGAGTTGACCATGGAAAAAAAGTGTTGAAGTAGTCGTGTTGGAGGGCAATATAGTTGAACATATACCAATCATATACAGAAATATATATATATATAATAGTTATATATAATATACAATATAGTTACACATTGATACATATAAATCATATTCGAGTCACTTATTATTCATTTATTTCTCATAGACTATCCGATCTTTTTGGTCCTAGCCCTTGGAATCTAGAGGAAGTTCAGAAAACACTTGTAGGCACAGGTGCCAGTAATAGAGATAATTATGTTTGAAGTCTTGTTTGAGTCTTATATATACAAATCATCCCTACCATGTATTTTGTACTATGTAGGTAGCTTTCTGAAGGCTTGGGCTGTTTTAATATCTTTGTTTTCTCAGTAAAAGTTTGTGTGATCAGTGGAATGTGTTCAACAAATGAGTTGGATGGATGAATAGCATTCCCCTCCCAAACAGTTGGGCCTCTGGCCTTCACTGCGCAGTGTTTCCATCTTCAAGTTTGTTAGGAAGTGGGTAAGTGTGAGAAGTTCCCCCCAGCTTCCTTGCTGTTGGATCCACGAAGGATGCCCTCAACACGAGTTAGGAAGGAGCTCCCCTACAAGGAGCTTTAGTCTGTACGATCACAAGTTTTTCCTTCTGTAACCTTTTCTCAAACTGATATTTGACACAAGTCCTTTAAATAATGCAAAAGCAGGCCATAAACTTAACAAGCAACATTTTCAGCTTTTCTTCACTTAATTTACTTTTAAAATGTTAGTATGTATGTATCTATGTCCATGTGCGTGTAAGTGTAATGAAAGTGCCTGTAGAGGCCGGAGAGGGCACTGCGACCCCTGGAGCTATTGTTGTAGGTGGGTATGAGTTCCTGACGTGGGTGCTAGGAGTTGAACCCAAGGCTTCTACAAGAGTAGCAGGTGCTCTTAGCCTCTGAGTCATCTCCCCAGCTCCCACTAATCTTTTATTTTTTAACATTAAATTTGTTGTTTGGCATTTTCATCCATGCATAAAGTGTGTTCTAGCTACTATCACCTCATCTTTTATCTCCCAGCACAGTGTTGGGTACCAACCCTTGTGATGTTTGCTTTGTGGGGCTGTGTTGGGCGAGTATCTCAAAACGTAGGAAGCAACTCAGAAATTTCGCCATCTCATAAACAAATGTGAGTTTGAGGTGTTTGCATTTCGTCTGCCAAGTGAAAGTTCATGCATTTTACTTTTGTGTAAAATTTGGAGTGAGTGGAGAGTCACTGTCCATTTTGCTTCTTTCTATTGTTTTCCCTAAAACAGACTTTGCTGTTTTACTTTTGGAAATTCCAACTATTTGTTATGTTTTCTCAAGCTTACAGAGACATCTCTGCACCAAATATCTCTTCTATATATGGCATCATTTTGTGTAGATAAGATACAGGGGCATTCGCAGAGGTGGTGGCATGAGCTTTATAGTTTGGAGGGTCCATTGCTTGCACCAAGGTCATTTTCATTCTTGAAGCTAAAATACCTACGGGAATTGGGGGAATTTGGGGGTGTTTGCACTAGATAAGTAAAACAAACAAAACATGGATTATCCAATTATTGTGTATTCAGAAGCAGAATAAATCCAGTTCCTAAATATTTTACTACCTGCCTTTGCCTCACATTTATTATCTACCGAAGCTAGAGTGTTTACAAGCAAACAAAATAGCAAGGGAGATAATCAATAACATATTAAGAGAAGCATTTCCAGCAAGCTTGGAGAAATAAGTCTGCATTTGGCAAACAGAATCCCGTGTAATGATTGAATTCTCACTTGTAGATTTTACACTCAAGACAAATGAACAAAGGAAAACTCTTAGACTGAGGCCCAGAGATGTAGGATGCAGGCAGATTGTCCCCCATGTCAGTAAATCACAAATATTCAACCTCTGAAGGGTTAAAAATAGCCCGTAGTAGTAGTAATAGTGGTATGTATTTTAAAATTTTTTTTATCTAAAATTGTTTGCTAAAATTAAAAAAGATGCTTTGCCCAGGGCAGGCAAAAGGATAGTAAATTTGTGTCAATAGAAGAGAGACCCTTGCTCTCCCCAGTCTTATTCTATTTCCTAACTCGAGACAAAATAGGTGAAAGGGAACTGAGGTTTTTAAAATATCCCTTTTAAGGATCTTTAGCAGCAATTCTTGGGGGGACCAATGTTACCTTTGCCTCTGGGATGCTCCTGACTGGACTGACCACCACTTTTGGGGGAAGGAGACTGTGGTATTCCACACACCTCCATGTCCTCATACTGATGCCTGGATGGATGGATTCTCGCTCCTACCAGAATGGCAAAGCAGGTTTAGTGAGCAGGAAGGATTGCTTAACACATTGTTGAGCTGAGAAGAAGGTTTCATGATCTGTGGTACCCGTGGATATGACTTGCCTAAATAGATGGCTGTCAGGTTAAGAAAGAGTCCCAGGCTTTGAAATACATACTAAGGGATCAGGTGAGACATGACCCTTTAAAAGAAATTCCAGGCCAGAATGGTGGCATACACCCATCACCTCAGCGCTGAGGAGGCTGGGATGGAGAGGCTGCAAGATTAAAATCAGTTTCAGTAAGGTAGCAAAACCCATTCTCTGAGGAAAAGTAAGTCTATCTTACACCTGAGACACTTCCTAAAAGTTGTTCTAGGTCATCAAGATATGACTTGATCATCCAAGGCCATCCCACCAGCCCAGGGTCTCAGCTGGCCAGCTGGACCTCGAAGATGCAAGCAGTCATCTTGTACACACTGCACTTGACTTCAGGCCAAAGGAAGATGAAAGAAAGAGAGGTGGTAGTTAGTTGTTCACTCTCTGTTTCATCATAGGAATCAAATAGAGCAATTCTGACTCCAGGGCTAATAATTTAGAGCCTTCCATGAACTCCAAATTCACTTAACATTAAAAGAAGAAAGATTTGCCCTGGTAACTCAATACCCATGTGGGATGTCCTACCACTTCTTATAAAAGGAATAGCCAGGAACCAATGAGCCAGCAGCCTAAATGTTAGTTTTCCGGTAGGACGCTATGGCTTTGCTTTCTGTCATGAATCTCTAATGAAGGGTGTTGAGGCTCTGAGGAATATATTGTAAATAAGAGTTCTAGTTTCTACTGATAAAATGACTTCTGTTGGAACAAATCTTTCTAGGATTTTATCAAGGTTCTGGTACTTATTCCAAGCACACTTTGAGTGAGAGGTCAGGGTCACATGAACAAAATATACTGCATGTCGTTTTGCTTGGATGCTGACCTTTTCTGTCTTTTCTGGTTGCTTCCTTAGATGTGTGATGGAAAAAACGGTGGATGGGCAGATTGTGTTCAAAGTTACAATATCTGAGAAAGAGACCATGTTTTATTATCGCACAGTAAATGGTTTGCAGCCTCCAATAAAAGTAATGACACCAGGGAGAATTCTTATGAAGAAATGGATTCATCTCAGTGTGCAGGTGAGTGAAATAAAAAATATTTAACATTTGGTTAAACACAGGGATCTGTCATCCTGACTCTCCTTTAAATGACACCAACCAAAAACTATATCTAAATTCCAGGTATATGTAAATGACAGCATATTCATTGTATTCCAGTGACCTCATGCTGTATCTCCTGGTATAATAGTGACTTCCCCTCCTTACGCTGCTGTAAAAAATCTCAGCCCCAGAGCTGAACAGTAATGATGAAATGGGTGCTAATCACATGTCCATGGAATTTCTGTTTTATTTGGTTGCTGCATTTTGTGCTTAGACGCTAACTCCTTTAGAGCCCAGCACTGATCTCACTGGTTGTGGCAGCATTTAAATCCTCACTTGGTTTCTATAGCTGTCGTTCTCAGATCGTGTCTGATAACATGAGTGAAATTTGGCTGTGGCGTTAAATCAGTGACCTTAGAATGGGTGGACTTGGCACTCGAGGCACTCGGGAGGTATGAGGTGTGGTAATATCGCTGTGGTTGTCAACCACAGTTTGGAAGAAACTTAGAGGCCGTCAGATGTTGAGATAGTGGTGAGATGTCTGGCATTTACAGTGTCTACAATAGAGACAGAGCAGCATTTTGTTTCTTTGGGTTTCTGGTGCCTTGGTGCTACCAAACACACTCTTGCCTTTCAAACCAGAGGTAGAGTGTGTTCCATGTCCCACGAGGTGCTCCCATCTGAGCACTCACCCAGGGATCAGCATAATTCTTTGTCACATTAGAGGACACTTGTAGCTTTGTTGATTTTATGAAAATCGTCTTTAATTTCAAATACACATGCATGCACATGCATCACACAGGTATGTATATACTTATACACACATATGTAGGTAGATAGACAGACAGGCAGGCAGGCAGATAGACAATCACAGTTGGTTAATTGATTTCATGGAGGCATGCAGAGAGTCATCATCATACCTACTCAGGTTTTTGGTTAAGACATTAATTAGCTCAGTGAATATGGTTGATGAGGATCAGTATTCCTTCATGTTTCTGTGCCACAGGGATAGATGCAGAGTGGATCCCACCTCACATCAGGTCCTGTAGTAACAGCTAGGGTCCACCCTGGCAGTCCTCAGTGCATAGTGGTTCAGTAGTTAACACATGGAAAACTCTTTATCTTGTATCTAGAAGTTGCCCATTCTAATGATTGTGTGAGCAAATCGGGTTCTAAATTTTAAAATGAGGAAATAGAAACATCTAGATAAAGGGACTTGGCCAATAATCCCAAAATATCTGCACTTCCGGCAGATTTTGGTGCCTGTCATGATGAAGATAATCTTTCTGGATACCTTTGTTTTGCCTCGTCTGTGAAAGTGGGTGGGCCTTTGGCAGGTGTGGAAAGCTTTGGAAGCAAGTTCTAACTGCAAAGCGCAGGGCAGCTGTGTGTAAACTGTCATCCTGGGAGCAGTGCCTTGTAGGGCGCCATGGAAATCAGCATCTCATTTCTAGGCACATCAGGGGGAATATTTGTTTTTAAATCTTCCCATCTTTAAAGGCTAACATTCTGATGGTTTAAGATTTTTATTTATTCTATTTTGTGTGCATGAATGTCTCGCCTGCATTTAGTTAAGTGCACTTTCAGGTGTATAGTACCCAAGGAGGCCAGAAGTGGGTATTAGATCCCTTGGAACTGGAGACACAGAGGTTGTGAGCCACCATGGAGGGGCTGGGAACAGAACTCCGGCCCCTGAAAGAGCATCCAGTTCTCTGAACCGCTGGAACATTACTTCCTGTGCCGATCAATGACTTAGTGAGGCTGCTGGCGTTTTATTCTGTTTGTCTACTGTGTGACAATTTATCCTTTCTGATGTATCAGTTTTTGTTGTGCTTTTCTTGTTTCTCTTTCTGAATTAAAAAGTTATCATTGAGTTTTCGAGCCAGGCTCTTGGTTGATGCTCCGCCTGATGTAGACGACGCTAAGCTGTTGCCCTGGCCGGCTACAAACAGCAGTCCTCCTGCTTCCGTTTTCAAAGGGCTGAGATTACAGGCATGGGCCACTGTGCCTGGCTGTTAGGTTTTTAAAATAAAATCGCTCTACTCTAATTAACTCACAAATGAACACATCACACAACTAGATTAATGAAGCTGATAGCGCTTGCCCATTTCCCAATGAAGACACCTCAGCGAGGGGCTATGCAGTTGGAATGGTCATATGGAAGCCATTGAGCTTCTCCTAGGGCCTTACTCTTCACTGTCAATCATGTTTTTGTTTACTTATCAACAACAAAAACCTAAAGAGTAATTAGCATTATAGCCTCTTTCATTACTCATGTGTCCTTTTGTTATTATCCATAAACTATACAAGACTCTGGGTCTCATTGTAGCAGTTCCATGTATGCATACATGACACCCTGATCATTGTGGTCCCCTCTTAGCCATGGGTTTTGTGTGTGTGATGTGTGTGCACATGGGTGTGTGCTCGTATCCAAGAAAGCCAGAGGAGGAGTTCAGATATCTGGTTCTATCACTGTCTCCACTGTATTCCCTGAGACAGGGTCTGTCACTGAGCCTGCAGTTTAGCTGCTTGGCCATTAGCTCTAGCCTCCTATTGGCTAACTCTCACATCTTGATTTAACCCATTTCTATTAATCTGTGTTCAGCATGAGGTCGTGGCTTACCGGGAAAGAGTCGGCACATCTGTCTCTGGTGGCACCATGGTGTCTCTCTGGCAGCTCTCTGACTTTTCTTTCTTCCTCCCAGAATTCAGTTCTTTCTTCTCTGCCTACCTAAGTTTTGCCCTATCAGGCCAAGCAGTTTCTTTATTGATTAACCAATGCAAGCAGCACATAAACAGAAGAACCTCCTACACCATTTCCCCTTTTCTGTTTAAAAAGGAAAGGAAGGCTTTAACTTTAACATAGTAAAATTACATATAACAAACCAGGTATCAAGCAAGAATTACAATTACAATATTTATATTTACTTTATCTTTTATCATAACTAAGGAAAACTATAACTATAACTATCTATCTATTCTTCAACTCCATCAAAGACTACAGAAGGATATAATATTACCTAAGTAAACAAGAAGTAAGCAACTTCCAAAACTCTAGAAATGACAGAGACATCTTGCTGCCTATACAGTCACTCAAAGTTCTTCTGTACCGTTGGGGCATCCATCTTCAGCATATAGGCCCATAGTATCCAGCAGACATTTCCATGAAGCAGGAAATTTTAAAGACAGTTCAGTCACTTCTGTGTCCTGCAGAATGTCTCACAGACTCTTTCATGAAACAGGAACCCTGAAGGATCATCTCACCTTTAGGCAAGTTTAGCAGTCCTCTCTCTGTGGGTTCTTCATGTCTAGTTTATGCATCAGTCTAGGCAAGAGCAGTTTCTTGCCCAAATGGCTATAAAACTCCATAAGGAACCTCTTTGATGCCCATCTTCCATTTGAAGTAGCTGGTGCTGCCAGGAGCAGACATGTCTCATTGTCATGAAAAGCCCTAAGTTATTAAAACATTTTAAACGCCATATTCTGTAATCTTTGAAAGATATGAAGAATGCCTATCTAACTGAAATATATCTCTATATATCTAGAAAGTCTAACATGACTACAAGCTTGACTATTATCAATGATTATCCATTAACAACCTATACTTTCTAATTATACATTACATTTTTAAACAAACTATATAATCACACTACTTTAATCAAGAGCAGAAATATACACATAACAAGATTGACCTTAAATTTATATCAATAAAGCAAGATCCATACCAATGTAAATTATTCATAGCTATATCATATCCCCCTTTAAATGTAAACAAACAGTTATAAACAATATTTGGGAATATGGATGTAGTTATTTCTCTCCAAACTGCTTCGTGCTGTAAGGGGGCGCTGTTAATCAGGTCTTTTATGGTGTATACTTTGTGTTAGGTTTATCTCAGTCAGAAGTTGGATGAAGTAATTTCTGAGGGTATTTGCAGCAACCTTTCAGGAGGACATGGTCTATGATACCATATTGGTCTAGAATCAATCTACAGGGTCTCATCCTCTGTGAATACAAGAGAAGAACCTCTTTTTCCAAAGCATCATATCCTTAGACCCAAATTTGGAAGTCATGATATCTTTATAATATACATGATGGTTTAGCTTAGCCCACACAATAAAATGTGTCTCTGTACTTAGTTCCTTTACAGTAAAAAAAATTTAAAGAAAACA
>PVIU01008807.1:0-80593 GCA_004026605.1 Ondatra zibethicus
CCAACAAGGCCATACCCACTCCAACAAGGCCACACCTCCTAATAGTGCCACTCCCTATGAACTTAAGGTGACTAATTGCATTCATACTACACAGCAGGTAAATGTGCCTGTAAGCCTGGTAAACTAAATTTGATTCCTAGAATAGATGGAAAGAGCCAACTCTTTTCTCCAAATTTTGCCACTCCTTCTTTCTTAATAATATGTAAGACCCTATCATGGAGAAAATCTCCAGTTTTGACATTTGAAAGTTTTATTCATCAATCTTATTACTCACATGAACCATTGCTGTTCACATTATATTTATTTTTAATTTTTTAAAATTACATATGTACAGCATCAACCTCTGGTCTTGGATAAAGCAATTTCTTTAGAAAGGAAATGGTGAGAACATTTAAATACTTCCCACCACATGTTTCTTATTAGAGAAAATGAAAAACTTGAACTAAGCGGTAATGCTAGAAATCATCCTGTTGTTCAGTAAACAGTATTCTGGAAAGTTCCTGAATTACTTTAGACTTTAGGTTGGATAAAACATTATTGTAATGAGAAGTGTGTGTGTGTGTTTGCGTGTGTGTTATACACACACATATGTGACAATATACATTTCCTAATTTTTTCAAGGTTTTCTTCCCTTTTGCTTTATTATATTTCTTTTGCAGCATATGAAGAGAAACAGAAAAATGCCATAAGGTTAAAAGTCTTCCTTATAACAAACAATTAATCCACTGCATAGGTCCCAAAGAAACATTTCAAGCACCAGTCTGGCCTTACTAATCACTAGCCATGATTCCTTGGTGTAGGACAGCTTGTTTTGAAAACACTACAGGGGGTAACTAAATAAAATAAGACAAGAAGAGCACTATATGTGCCCACTGAGTTCTTTGTTTGCTGGATGAAAATTGGCAACAGAAGAGGCTCCATATTCAGCAGGAAAAAATTCACTCTTTGACTTTAGCACACAGACTTACTGCTACCTGCATTTCACTGCCATAACTCCCTTGTTTCCAGGTGTGGAAGCTCCTGGCTAACACTGCAATCACACAGAATTCTCCATCCTATCGGCTGTTCAATTTTACATGTGTAAGCCTCCAGAGCTGTGAAGTAAACAGCCTCACTTAATATCAAACAGAATTTAAAGAAGTCTAAAGTCTTGATAATGTATGTGTGTGCACACTCCTGGGAGGAAAAGACAGAAGCAGGAAAAGTTTAGATGGACAGAGCCCTTTCCATCCTGCCTACCACAGGACAGCCTAGGAGAAACCAAGGAATGGGCGGTGAGTAAACAGAATTAGTAATGACAGAGACGAAGGATGTTTTCTGAAGTTGGGATGCAAAGAGAGTTTAAAGGAAGTATTCTCAGAGTCTCCAGGGTTGAGCTTCAAGAGAAATACAGGTTTACTCACAAAATGCCAGTAGAAGAGGTCACCTCTTAAAACAACAGACATGCAAAGGATTATTTTTTTAATGCTACAGAAAAATATTGAATATATATATATATGCATGCACAGGAGACAGAAACACCACACTACATGTGGGAATTTTTACTGACTTAGAAATGGGCTAGAGCAAATGTTATCAAAACTTTTGCTAAAATTGAACATGCTACAAAATGAATTCACTTTCCCTTAAAGTCTCTGGCCCTTGCATTAGATACTCTGAAATCACATACATGCAGTTTATTAGTGATGCTACTTGTTACAGAGAGCTTTGTCTCCAGCCACATGTCCTGGTCCTGCTGTATTGTAGAAAGCAAGCATTATTGCTGGCCTCCTCTACCTATGGAGCTGTATGTCACATTATAGCATACATGTTCTAACAGTACAGACCATGTGTGATTATACTGGCAAAGGCAAAGTACTGAAAATATGTATAGTTTGTTATGTCTCAAGTGAAAGATGAAGTTGCTGTAGATGTAGTGATGCTTTGAGACAAATATGAAATGCTTTACCTATACCAGGTGGCAGTCATTTGGTTTGTAAAAGAGTATCTTAAACTATGGGTGTGGTAGTGTGAATGTAATTGGCCTCCATCAGCTCATAAGTGACACTGTTAGGAAGTGTGGCTTTGTTGGAGTAGGTATAGCCTTGTTCAAGAAAGTATCTAATTGCAGGGTGGGCTTTGAGGTCCCATATGCCCAAGCCATGTCCAGTGCTTCAGTCTACTCTCTGTTGTCTTATGATCAAGATGTAGCCAGCACCACTCTGCCTGTGTGTCACCATGGGCTGTGGCACAATGGTCCTGTACCCAGTCACTTGTATTGTTTTAATAAAATGCTGATTGGCCAGTAGCCAGGCAGGAAGTATAGGCAGGGCAACAAGAACAGGATAATTCTGGGAAGAGGAAAGTCTCAGTCTGCAGTAGTCACCCAGATGCAGAGGAAGCAAGATGAGAATGCCTTGCTCATAAAAGGCACCAAACCACGTAGCTGACACAGACAAAAATTATGGGTTAATGTAGGATGTAAGAGTTAATAAGAAGCCTGAGCTAATAGGCCAACCTGTTTATAATTAATGTAAGTTTCTGTGTATTTCTTTTGGACAAACAGCTGTGGAACTGGGCAGGACAAAAATCTCAGGCAACAAATAGTGTCAAAGTGGACAACTACATCCACATAAAACCTGAGAGAGCTTGGGAAGTAATTCTAGACAGAAAAGAACAGAGTTAAGCATGGCTTCTTGTTAGCACCATTTTTCTCAGCTGGGCTTTCTTTGCTAGAGGCAAGGGCAAATCATTTAAGAGAGGCTTCCTGATTCAGCTTTAGCTGAAAAAACTTTGCAGCCCTTTTAAGAGGCTCTGCCACAAAAGACTTAAATGGTGTTTATGAATAGCCAACAGCATGCTTTTTGTTGGTGGCAGGGACCTTAAAACTCCATAGAATTGTGGCAATAAAGATGGCTTTGGCCAGTACCTCTGCCATGAGGTTAGACTCTCAGAAAGCTAAGGAATGGTGTGGATCCCATTCCTTTAAAGTCAGGACTTTAATCCTAGTTTAGCATATTAAAGACTCATGTGGTCAGAAAAGGAGAAATATACAGTAAAGATAGATTCAGATGAAAAAAACTCTAAACAGTTTAGAGTGTGCTTAAAAATATATGTAGTCTTGGGAGAGAAAAGAAAAATGATAAAGTCCTTGAGAGAGAGAGAGAGAAGAGAGCAAGAGAGTTTGAGTGTGGTGGCACACACTTTTAATGCCAGCATTTGGGAGGCAGAGACAGGCAGATCTCTGTGAGTTCAAGGACAGCCTGGTCTACAGAGTGAGTTCCAGGTCAGCTAAAGATACACAGAGAAACCCTGTCTCAAAACACCAAAAATTAAAAAGAAAAAAAAATGAGTTTAAAATAAAACCATGTAAATATGGAAAATATCCAGAGAGTCTGGATACTGTATATTATTATGTTGTCTTTGAATTGTATGACTGCTAAGGAAGGAGCAACAGCTGCTAAAGGACATTTGATTATAAATACTGCTGGATTAATCCAACATATATATTTTGAAAATGCCTTGACTTCAAAATTTAAATCAAAATATATGTTACTTTGGAGAAGAGGTTTTGCTTTTGTTGCCACAGAAAATGAGAAGCTATGGATTCATTCTGGGTTAAGAAAAACCAGATTTGATCAAGGAAGACCCCCAAAAACTCTCCCTTAGGAGCAGATAGCCCAGATGATCCAACATTTCAGAGGACCGCTATTGGAGTTTCCTCTGAGTTCTATATCCAGAACAGCCTCAATACTGCTGACTGAGATGATCAAGCCACACAGAATATTCCAGTCAGGACTTGACCATAATTCTAAATTTTCTTTAGGTCCCCATAAGATTATCAGTGCCCCCAATCAGCAGAAAGTTACCTAGAAAACTATACCCACTTTCCTCCAAAATGGATTAGGGATGTTTGCCTTTGTTTAGAAAGTTGGTTACACATTGTTATGGGTAATGATCAGGAAAAAAGTTAAACAAAGGAGATTCGATTCAGAGTTCTTGTTTGAAAAAAAGTGGGGGGAGTGCTGTGGGACAATGGTCTTGTACCTTGAAACTTGCATTGTTTTAATGAAATGCTGATTGGCCAGTAGCAAGGCAGGAAGTATAGGCAGGGAGACCAGGCAGGAAATAGAAGCAGGGCAATGAGAACAGGAGAATTCTGAGAAGAGGAAAGTCTCAGTCTGCAGTAGTCACCTAGACACAGAGGAAGAAAGATGAGAATGCCTCACTGATAAAAGGCACCAAACCACATAGCTGACACAGACAAGAATTACGGGTTAATGTAGGATATAAGAGTTAATAAGAAGCCTGAGCTAATAGGCCAACCAGTTCATAATTAATGTAAATCTCTGCGTATTTCTTTGGCATAAATGGCTGCAGGACCAGGAAGGAAAGAAATCTCAAGCAGCAACCATGCTCCCTGCCATGATGATAATGAATTGAACCTCTTAACTGTAAGTCATTACCTCAACTAAATGTTTTCCTTTATAATAATTGTAATGATCATCATGTGTCTTCATAGCAACAGAAACCCTAACAAAGACATTGGGTCAGTACTCTGCTCTTGTGAGCTTCTTTCTTTTCCTCAATGTAAAGAATATATTCATGAATCTTGTCTATTCTCGGTGAGTTATTTTCTTTATTGTCTAAAGTCTGGATTTCCCTTACTTCAGAATACAGTCTAAATTACAGATTATGGGTAACTAAAACAGCTTCAAAATATTCTTTTCATATCTTCAGAAGTGTTTTGGTTTCTTCCCTATTGTCTTCTTGTGGTTATCCAATTTGTCTTAGGGACCTCTATGTGATACATGTATAGCAGAGTGTGGGAGAGAAATATGAAGACTGGAGTCATAGTGAATTGTCTATTGCAATTCTAAAAGCATACCAAGAAAGTCACTCCTGAGACCATATGACTCAAATAGTAGAACTTTGACTAGAGGAGGCCAAGAAGTGAAGGATGAAGAAAAAACAGGCACACTCACAAGAAAGCTGTGGTCAGGTGGGAGCGTTTACTCTGATGGTGGACACCTACTACCACAGGCAAACTGTAAGTTTACTGTGTTTCTTAGGCACAGTACAGTGGAGAAGAGTAAGCTAGTTTCTTTAGGTGAGAAAGATGCAGTCAATAGTTTTTTTTACATTTGGACCAGAAGAAGAAGGCTTTACCTACTTTAAACCTCACCCAAATAGGTAAAACTTTACAATTTCCCATAGGTCCAAGATGTTGACCTTTGTCACGACTGTGCCCATGTCAACAATGTACATTCAGGATTTCACACTCTCAGGACTTCCTCTGCATATGACAGTCCTCCATAATGTAAATGGTTACTTGCTGTTCTTAATTCCTCCTCTATTGAAAAACTGAAAAAAAAAACTGTAGGAGATAATTACATCTCAGTCAGTGACTACAAGATAATCACATAGGAATGAAACAAAGCATTCCCAACTGAGCAAAGGACACACAAGGTAGAAAGGTGTAAAATGGCTTGATCCAAAAGAATCTGAAGAAATTTGGTATCTTCAGAGTCTAAACCACAAAATAATAACGTTGGAAGAGGTGACTACAAAGACCAGATGGAAACAATGGGTCTGTCACATGGTTAAGGAGAGTTCTCCTTGTGTTGGGTGATCTCAAAATGCAGAAGTTTATGTGGATTCATTTAGTAGAAACTGTGGTCATAGCACAGCTGTGCAAAAGAGCAGGAGGTGGCACAGGATACTCCGAGCTAAGGATTTTACTGGCTGTCTCACTGTGACTGTCCACTCAGTCTCTGAGGACACTCATGAAGAATGAAGACAAAATACAGCCTTCTTAGGAACAGAGGGGCAGAAGAAGTTTTGTCTGTCCTATTCCAATTGTCATTAGTCAAAAGTGTGACCTACTTGCCTGTGAAATTTTAATATTTCCATAACATCTCAGTGAGGATTTCTCTGCTTTGGAAAATATAATGGTCCAGAAACTGAGCTGTTTATATTTGACCCTCCTATTGGAATTTACCATAGACTCCACACAGCATCCTTACCTCAAAAAAATTCCTACCACCATTAAATCTACAGGCTATACAGTCTGAGGACTGTAGAAAATTGTGCAATAATTTTAACTTATTTAGAATCCTGTTTTGCTAGCTAACCTCTAGGTTGGATTAGCATTAACAAATGTGCCATGCACTACTCCAAGGGATTGAACAAATATTCTTTTTTCCTAGTAGACGGAATGTTATTTCAGAGGTTATTAGTGACAAGAGAAAATGTATGTTGCCTGCACACAAACCACTCGTTATAACATTTCTGACATTTGTATGTGTATTATTTCCACATACATCAAGCTGGATCTCTTCTAATTCACAGAGGACACCAACTACATGAAAATAATTCCAGGACTCTCCGGCTTAGGTTTAGTGTTTTATCTCCCAAGACTACCTTCCAGATGCCAGTCACACATTCCAGATTGTATTCCTTACTTCTAACCCACAGTGTGTAACGCTTTCTTTGGTTTGGTTCTTTTGCTAGAGAGACTTCCAAAAGTCATGGAAATTGTTCACTCATGTTTGTTCATGAGAAAGAATGCTACAGAAGATATGATGAACAACAATCAGAAGGTACTGGTACACAGGACATACCGTGTGATCAGGGGTGAAGAACAGCCATCTCCCTTCCACTGAACTCTTCACCTATCATCTCTCTGCAAGCTCTCCTAAACCTTATTTGTTCAAGTTTTATGCAGATTCCATTGCACAGCTATGGCAAGGTCCACAGTCATGGGCCATTGAGCTCATCTCAATCTGCAACCGCTTTTGCTTCTCTATAGGTTGGTACATGGGACTGAATGTCCTAAAATTGTAATCATGTTTTTATCTGTCTCATAATTGGACTTGATTTTGATGTTATCTAGAGGTCACTAGTCACAGGACTAGTCATCTCATTATCATATAAAGAATAATTATCACTTTGGAGATGCCAAAGACTTACAATCTAACTTTGAAAACAATGCAAAGAAGCGTTTGATAGTGACAGTTCTAAATGATCCTGATTTTCTTGGTTAGCTTGCAAATTTTATACAGTATACATTAGAAGATTTGAAATAAGAAGAGGCTGGGCAGCTCAGTGGTGGAGTAGTTAGTTGCCTAGCAAGCACCAGGTCAGGGGACTATCTTCAGACCTAAGAGAAAAATAAAGAAAAGCAATAAAACATTAATGCGGCATCTGCAAAGTGATTTGTGTTCCATATTGCTGTAAATATCCAATACTTTGCTTTCATGACTATGACCAGAGAATGCATGATTTCAAACTGCATGAGAAGATTGCAGGTTGCCCAGAGGATGGGCACCATAACAGGTAGTTATATTCATTGTGTTATTTTTTTCTCTGCTGTGAGATAATGCTCTTGTACCCTGTAAAGATTTGTCACTTGTATTGATTTAATAAAATGCTGATTGGCCAGTAGCCAGGCAGGAAGTATAGGTGGGGGCAACCAGATTAGGGGAATTCTGGGAAGAGGAAAGGCAGAGATGCAGTCTCAAGGTGACACAGAGGAAGCAAGATGAGAAAAGCTGCCAAACCAGGTGGTGGTGGCACACACCTTTAATCCTAGTACTCGGGAGGCAGAAACAAGCAGATCTCTGTGAGTTGGAAACCAGCCTGATCTACAAGAGCAAGTTCCAGGACAGACTTCAAAGCTACAGGGAAAACCCATCTCAAAACTAAAAACAAAACAAAACAAAAAACAAAAAGAAAGAAAGAAAAAAAGAAAAGATATGAAACCACATGGCTAACTATAGATAAGGACTTTAGGAACAATGTGCTAGGAACTGGGGACAAATTAAAGTGTATATCACACAGTGTCACAGAGATGATATTCTGGCTTTTTTGGCATCACTGGAGCAGTGAAAACCCACTAATATAATGACGACCTGTATCATTGTCTTGTCTTAAATTTATGTCATACAGGGGTCATGTGACATCAAGCTGCTCATCACTTTCTGCTTGCCATGTTTAAATACCATTTTCTCACCAAAATAGTGGGCCTATATGATGTTCTGTGGAAGCCAAGATGTCCAGCATCTCAGAAGACTGCATTTTATCAGAAGTTAGGAGTTAACATGGTCTGGATCAAAAGAGCACATGTGACTTAATATCCTTGCCATGTCTTCCAGTTGGCTTTCTAAAGAAGCCATTTGCCAGTTAAACACCTGCCAATCAAGTACCACTTGTTAATCTTTAACAGCACTTTTAAATATATGTTTTCTATTAGCACTCAGGGTTTGGATTACAGGCATGCTTTGCCATATCAGGTTGATATTTCTACTCTTCTATTCCTACCTCATTTACCATGAAATGTAATAATGCTCGAACTTACAGGATCTTGATATTCTTTTCAGACCATTGGATCTTGAGTCATAGGTCATTTTATTCCATTAAATTATCTCCTACATGTTCATATAGATCATCCATCTACTCTAAACTCTTCATATACAATCTAGCTTATGTCCCTTATTTCCTATAATGCATATTGGCAGGTTACTGTAAAACAGGTGTATGCCATAGCAAAGCGTTTTGTACTCTTATTTGTATCAGTTATTATTTTTTTGCAGGAATGGGTTTTTATTGTTTTTATTGAGGTATATTTTTCTCTGCTCCCCTCCCTTCCTTTCCCCACCCCTTCTACCCTCTCCCATGGTCCCCATGTTCCCAATATATTCAGGAGACCTTGTCTTTTTCTGATTCCCACGTAGATTAGATCCATGTATGTCTCTTTTAGGGTCCTCATTGTTGTCTATGTTCTCTGGGATTGTGAACTGTAGGCTGGTTTTTCTTTGCTTTATGTCTAAAAGCCACTTATGAGTGAGTACATATGATATTTGTCTTTCTGGGTCTGCGTTACCTCACTCAATATGATGTTTTCTAGATCCATTCATTTGCCTGCAAATTTCAAGATGTCATTATTTTTTTCTGCTGTGTAGTACTCCATTGTGTAAATGTACCTCATATTCCTTATCCATTCTTTGGTCAAGGGGCATTTAGGTTGTTTCCAGGTTCTGGCTATGACAAACAATGCTACTATGAACATAGTTGAGCACATGTCCTTGTGGTACAATTGAGCATTCTTTGGATATATACCCAAAAGTGTTATTGCTGGGTCTTGAGGTTGATTGTTTCCCAATTTTCTGAGAAATCTCCATACTGATATCCAAAGGAGCTGTACCAGTTTGCACTCCCACCAGCAATGGAGGAGTGTACCCTTTACCCCACATCCTCTCCAGCATAAGTAATCGTCAATGTTTTTGATCTTGCCGATTCTTACAGGTGTAAGATGGGATCTCAGAGCTGTTTTGATTTGCATTTCTCTGATGACTAAATATGTTGGGCATTTCCTTAAGTGTCCCTCAGCCATTTTAGATTCCTCTGTTGAGAATTCTCTGTTTAGATCTGTACCCCATTTTTATTGGATTATTTGTTCTTTTGGTGACCAATTTCTTGAGTTCTTTGCATATTTTGGAGATCAATTCTCTGTCTGATGTGGGGTTAGTGAAGATCTTTTCCCATTTTGTAGGCTGCCATTCTGTCTTGTTGACTATATTCTTTGCTTTACAGAAGCTTTTAAGTTTCAGGAGATCCCATTTATTACTTGTTTCTCTCAGTGTCTGTCCTACTGAGGTAACATTTAGGAAGTGGTCTCCTGGGCCAATGTGTTCAATGTGTACTTCCCACTTTCTCTTTTATGAGGTTCAGTGTGGGTGGTTTTATGTTGAGGTCTTTGATCCATCTGTACTTGACTTTTGTGCATGGTGATAGATATGGATCTATTTTCATTCTTCTACATGTTGATATCCAGTTATTCTAACACCATTAGTTGAATATGCTTTTTTTCCCCATTTTATATTTTTTGCTTCTTTGTCAAAAATCAGGTGCTTGTAGGTTGTGGATTGATATCTGGGTTTTTGATTCAGTTCCATTGGTCCTTCTGTCTGTTTTGATGCCAGGGCCAGGCTATTTTCAGTACTGTAGCTCTGTAATAGAGTTTTAAATCAAGGATTGTGATGCCTCCCAAAGTTCCTTTATTGTCCAGAATTAGTTTGGCTATCCTGGGATTTTTGCTTTTCCATACGAAGTTGAGTGTTGTTCTTTTGAGGTCTGTGAAGAATTTTGCTGGGCATTGTATTGAATCTGTAGATTGATTTTGGTAAGATTGCCACTTTTACTATGTTAATTCTACATGTCCAAGAACATGGGATATATTTCCATTTTCTGGTGTCTTCTTCAATTTCTTTCTTCAAAGATTTAATGTTCTTGTCACACAGGTCTTCCACTTGTCTAGTTAGAGTTACTCCAATATATTTTATAATTTTGTGGCTATTACGAAGGGTGATGTTTCTTTGATTTCTATCTCAGCCCATTTATCATCTGTGTAAAGGAGGGCTACTGATTTTTTCAAATTAATCTTATATCCTGCTACATTACTGAAGATGTTTATGAGTTGTAAAAGTTCCATAGTAGATATTTTGGGGTCACTTATGTAAACTATCATATCATCAGCAAATAGTGAGAGTTTGACTTCTTCTTTTATAGTTTTTGTCCCCTTGATCTCTTTTTGTTTTCTTATGACTCTAGCTAGAACCTCAGGTACTATATTGAATAGATATGGAGAGAGTGGACAACCTTGTCTTATTCCTGATTTCGGGGGGGGGGGAATCACTTTGAGTTTCTCTCCATTTAGTTTGATGTTGGCTATTGGATTGCTGTATATTGTCTTTATTATGTTTAGGTATGCTCCTTGTACCCCTGTTCTCTCCAAGACCTTTATCATGAAGGGATGCCATATTTTGTCAAAGGCTTTTTAAGCATCTAATGAGATGATCATGTATTTTTTTCAGTTTGTTTATACAGTGAATTACATTGACAGATTTTATTATGTTAAACCATGCCTGCATCTCTGGGATGAAGTCAACTTGATCATGGTGGATGATTTTTCTGATGTGTTCTTGGATTCGGTTGCCAGTGTTATACTGAGTATTTTTGCATCAATGTTTATGAGTGAGATCGGTCTGTAATTCTCTTTCTTATTAATGTCTTTCTGTAGTTTGGGTATCGGGGTGATTGTAGCCTCATAAAAAGAGTTTGACAATGTTCCTTTTGTTTCTATTTTGTAGAACAATTTGAGGAGTATTGGTATTTTTCTTTGAAAATCTTGTAGAATTCTGAGCTGAAACCATCTGGTCCTGTACTTTTTTTGGTTGGGAGATTTTGATGACTATTTCTATTTTTTTAGCAGCTATAGGTCTATTTAATTTGCTTATGTGTCTTGATTTAATTTTGTTAAGTAATATTTATCCAGAAAAATGTTAATTTCCTTTAAGTTTTCCAATTTTGTGGAGTATAGGTTTTCAAAATATGACCTAATGATTCTCGAGATTTCCTCCATATCTGTTGTATGGCCCCCTTTTTATTTCTGATTTTTAAATTTGGATATTCTTTCTCTGCCTTTTGGTTAGTTTGAATAAAGGTTTGTTTATTTTGTTGATTTTCTTGAATAACCAACTCTTTGTCCCATTGATTCTTCGTATTGTTTTCTTTGTTTCTATTTTGTTGATTTCAGCTCTCAATTTGATTATTTTCTGCCTTCTAGTCCTCCTGGGTGAGTTTGCTTCCTTTTGTTCTAGAGTTTTCAGGTGTTCTGTTAACTCACTAGTGTGGATTTTTTCTATCTTCTTTATGCAGGCATTTAGTGCTATGAACTTTCCTCTTAACACTGCTTTCATTGTGTCCCATAAATTTGGGTGTGTGGTGTGGTCATTTTCATTGAAATTTAGGAAGTCTTTAATTTCTTCCTTTATTTCTTTCTTGACCAATTGATGATTCACGCAAGCATTGTTTAATTTCCATGTGTTTGTGGGCTTTCTGGAATTAGTGTTACTATTGAATTCTAATTTTAAGCCATGGTGATCTGATAAGATACATGTGGTTATTCCAATTTTTTGGTATCTGTTGAGGTTTGCTTTGTTACCTATCATGTGGTCCGTTTTTGAGAAGGTTCCATGAGGTGCTGAGAAGAAAGTATATTTTTTTACTTTCAGATGGAATATTCTATAGATGTCTGTTAAGTCAATTTGAACTGTAACATCTGTGAGTTCCCTTATTTCTCTACTAATTTTCTGTCTGACAGACCTGTCCAGTGGTGAGAGTGGGGTGTTGAAATCTCCTACTATTAGTGTGTGGGGTTTGATGTGCGATTTAGGTTTTAGTTATATTTCTTTTGCATATGAGGGTGCCCTTGTATTTGGGGCAGAGATGTTCAGTATTAAGATTTCCTCTTGATGGATTTTTCCTGTGACTAATATGAAATGCCCTTTTTTGTCTCTTTTGATTGATTTTAATTTGAAGTCTACTTTGTTAGATATTAGGATAGCTACATCAGTTAATTTCTCAGCTCCATTTGATTGGAAAATTTTTTCCCAACCTTTTACTCTGAGGCCATGTCTGTCTTTGAGGCTGTGGTATGCTTCTTCTATACAGCAGAAGAATGGTTTCTGTTTTCATATCCAATCTGTTAGTCTGTGTCTTTTTATAGGTGAGTTTAGTTCATTTATATTAATGGATGTTAATGACCAGTGTTAGCTAGCTCCTGTTATTTTAGTTTTCATTGTCAGTAATGTTATTGTGTATGCTTTTCTCTTCTTTGGGATTTGGTGCTGTGAGATCATCTATTGACTGTGGATGCAGCCAACTTCTTTGGGTTAGAGTTTTCCTTCTAGTACTTTGTGTAGGGCTGGGTTTGTGGCTAGGTATTAGTTAAATCTAGTTCTGCCATGGAATATCTTGTTTTGTCCATCTATGTTGATTGAACGTTTTCCTTGGTATAGTAGTCTGGGCTGGCATCTGTGGTCTCTTAATATTTGCATAATGCTTTACCAAAACCTTCTGGCTTTCATTGTTTTTATTGACAAGTCAGGTGTAATTATGATAGGTCTTCCTTTATACGTTAGCTGGCCTTTATCCTTTGCAACTCTTAATATTCTTTCCTTATTCTGTATGTTAAGTGTTTTGATTATTATATGGCAAGGGGACTTTTTTTTGATCCTGTCTATTTGTTGTTCTGTAAGCTTCTTGTATTTTTATACACATATCTTTCTTTAGACTGGGAAAATTTTCTTCTATGATTTTGTTAAATATATTTTCTATGTTTTTGAGTTGGATTTCTCCTTATATCCCTATTATTCTTAGGTTTGGTCTTTTTATGGTGTCCCATATTTCCTGGATATTTTGTGTTCAAGTCTTACTGTTGTAGGGTGACTAGTTTTATTGGTGTCATGTTTCTCTTTGTGGTGTTGAGTGTGTTATTACCTTGTCTACCCATCTACCCATTTGTTCCTCTGATTGGTATAGCTGGGGCTGTGTCTCTGGTGATCAATCTTCCAGGTGCTAGTGGAGCCAAGGTTCAGGTGGTTGCTCCTCGTGGTGCACTCAGGGCCATGGTTCCGGTCATTCTTGGTGTTCCTGGAGGTCACTCAGCACACCTGGAGGTCATTGTATTGGTTATTTAGTTGCTGTTGTTGTTGCTGTGGTAAAATACTATGACAAAGGCAACTTATAGAACAGTTTATTTTGGCTCATGGTTCCAAGTGGATACTAGTCCATCAAGGTGGCAAGGCATGACAACAAGCAGGAGGAAAGGCAGACGGTAGAAGCAGGAAGTTGAGAAGTTGCATCTCAACCACAAGCACCAAGAAGAGAGGTTGAACTGGAAGTAGGGTGAAGTTATATAATTTAAAACCCCACCCCCTACAGCGATAAGTTCTCCAGGAAGATGACACCTTTGGAAACTTCCCAAACTGAATTACCAACTAGCTACCAAGTGTTCAATTGTGTGTGCCTGAGATGGACATTTCACGGTTAAATGGCTCTCTGGTTTCCATCATAGTCTCATCGATACATTATAATACAAAATGACATTTAGTCTATCTTCAAAAGTCCTCATAGTCTTTACAGTCTCATCACTGTTTGAAAGCCCAAAGTTTCTTCTGAGATCTAAGCAATCCCTTATCTTTTTCTGTAAAGATAAAAAAATGAGTTACATATTTCAAACTTATAATGGCACCAAAATTTACATTACCATCCTAGAAGAAAGGAATGGAGGCATAGAGAGTGTTTGAATGAGAATGATCCCATAGGAGCAAGTATTTGAATACATGCTGTCTATTTGGGGGGAACTTTTTGGAAAGGATTGGGGTGGTGGCCTTGTTGGAGAAGGTCTTTCACAGGGGGCAGGCTTTGAGGTTTCCAAAGCCCATACCATTCCCTGTCCTCGTGGTCCTGTCTCACAGTGTGAGGTCTCAGCTTCTGCTCTAGCAAGATGCCTGATTTGACTGTGGCCCTGCTCACTGCCATAATAATCACAGACTCTAACCTCTGATACTGGAAGCCCTGAATAAATTATTTCTTTTATGAGTCACTTTGTTCATGGTACCTTATAACAATAGAAACGTAACCTAGACAGTGAGAAAATATTGGAACAATGAAAGAATGAACTCAGCAGGGGGAAAAAAAAACCCTGCATTCAAGTGCCTAGAGGGTAAAAGGGTTTACACTTCCATCTTTTCTGTCTGCAACGTGAGATGATACCACTACCTATCAGCTGTTCATTAAAATCTGATTGCTCAAGGGCTATAATTGTTAAGGAAATTAGTGCCACAAAGGAGAGGACTTTTTTGCACTGGAGCAAAGCAAAGAATTCTTTCGTCAAGATACCACTTCAGGTACCAATGTCTGTCCACATTTATTTTCTATTTCTGTGAGAAACACAATGGCCCAAAGCAACTCAGGGAGGAAAGGGTTTATTTGGCTTATATATCCCAATCACAGATGATCACTGAGAGAAGTTAGGGCAGGGATGCAAGCGGGATTAGAAAAAAAGAAATGATGGATCAATGATGCTTATTGGCTTGCTCAGCTTAATTTTCTATCAGCCTAGTACTACCTGCCCAGAGGTAGCACCACTCACAGGCAGCCTGGCCCTCTCACATTAAAAAAAATCCCTGGGATGGTTATTTTTTTGTCAACTTGACACAATCTGGAGATATCTGGGGAAAGGAATCCACAGTTGAGAAAATGTCTCCATCCATTGGACTGCAGGAAAATCCATGGGGACATTTTCTTAAGAATAATTACATGTTTAAAACCCTGAGCAATTCACTTATCTCTTAGGGACTCATGTATAGACAGTGTATTAAAACATTACCTTAGAGGATTTTTAGGGGGATAAATTAAAGAGCCACGCCGCTTCTCATAGTCTTGCATCTGAATATACACAATCTTCACTAAACAGTACAATGAAAGTTTGGTATAAAACAAACATTTTTACTATTCACCCTTTCATCAAGTCAGAATTGTCTGATGATAATTTGAAGTTTGATAATTTTTAAATATATTTCTAATTTTAAAACACTGTGACCCATCTAGGATAGAATTTGATTGGGTAAGCAAATAAAGTTCCCATTGCTGTCTAAAGTCATGTGAGACAAGTATCTCAAGTAGGGTTTTACACTGTAATTAAGAGATACAAGTATGCTATGCATGGGACCTTACCTTCACATTTAACCTTTGGTGTTAAATTATTTTTGTAATTCACTGACTCAGTCCCCTGCTGGGGCATCATTTGTGTTAAAATTAAACAATGTTTTCTGGTTGAATCCTGTGTCTATAATGTGAGTAATAGGGAGCAGTTAATGAGAGAAGCACCCCCACCAAGATCAGGTTCTAGGGTTTTTTTGCAATGGTGATCAGAGATGGATATGTCTCTAGTTCATCTATGTTAGTATATTTACAACTAAGAGAATGAGAGAGAAAAGATGAAAGGCATTCCCTTTTTTTTTTAGCATAGATTGTAAGTCACTGGATTGTCAGTCGTTGATAAACTTTCCAGGCAAAATTGTCTCCTTTGCTTAGTGCTTCTGTGGGTGAGAAAAGAGGAAAGCTTGGTGTTCATCAGGATGCTGTCAGGGTTGTGGAGGAAATACCCACTAAAGAAGGGAATTTGGGATAGGGTCAGCTCCACCCGTACTGTGATTTCAGTAATCTTGTCTAATGAAATAAGTCAGGTGTGCCTAAGCAACAAAGAGTTTTAAAGAAACATAAAGAATATGAGTACAAACATTATGTCACTTTGCATTATAATATTTAATCCTCTAGTTTTCTGCATTTTATATTTAACATTAAATATTTTATTGATTAGCAAAAAACACCAGCGAATCATACTCTTGCCAAAAAGATATTGCACTGATAATTCTTTTGTTTTGCCAAATGTATTGATGAATTTAGACTTTTAAATATAAAAATAAGAGGCTAATTGAATATATCTAAATTCTGTTTTAGAGGACCAAAAAAAGATTGACTACAAGCTCAAAGTTATGTTGGGCTATATGGGTCTTAAATTACAAAGCAATTGTATTATTGACTAAGAAGAGAGTTTCTTCCTAGTTATTGAGTGTATTTTATAGTAATTAAAATATTTAAAATAGTTTGTATGAGATGAATGAGTATAACCTCTAAAATATGTTTTTGAAGGAAGTCTGTGAAGCATAGCAAGCTAAGAATCATCAGTTTATGATTCCCTTTTAAATTATAAATGGTTTGGCATCTTACTCTCAGTTAGTCTTTGGAAATAATCTACTGCCTTATTAACTACAATTTTCCCTCTACATGGGTTTACTTTAGTGTGTTATTTTACTTAACCTCATAACAGCATTATGGAGTATATATTGGTATTTATATCTTCTGAGTGAATACTTTGAGTTTCCAGGAGTTTAAGCAGTATCAGCATTACTATATTTGATGTGGAAATCCCCTCTGTGTGCTGTGATTATCATTAATGAATAAAGAAACTGCCTTGGCCTGTTGATAGGGCAGAACTTAGGTAGGCAGGGAAAACTGGACTGAATGCTGAGAGAAGGAAAGCAGAGAGTGAGAAGCCATGGAGCTGCCAGAGTCAGACATGCAGAATCTCTGCCAGTAAGCCACTGCCACGTGGCAATATACAGATTAATAGAAATGGGTTAAATTAATATAAAAGTTATCCAATAAGAAGCTAGAGCTAATGGGCCAAGCAGTTTTTTAATTAATATAGTTTCTGTGTGATTATTTTGATCTGGGCAGCCAGGACAAACAAGTGGCTCTGCCTTCAACTGTATTAATATTTGGTGTATAAAGAAAATGTCTGTTGGGGGAAGGATCACTTGTTCCTCCCAGCCTCTTGGCTATCTTAGACCTGAAATAATCACACAGAAACTGTATTAATTAAATCACTGTTTGGCCCATTAGCTCAAACTTCTTATAAACTAACTCTTATATCTTAATTTAACCCATTTCTATTAATCTGTGTATCACTACGTGACCGTGGCTTACCACATAAAGTTCCAAGCATCTATCTTCAGCGGCTCCATGGCGTCTCTGATTCTCTCCTTCTTTCTTCCATCATTCAGCCTAGCTTTCCCTGCCTACCTAAGTTCTGCCTTGCTATAGGTCCAATGCAGTTTCTTTATTCATTAATGGTAATCACAGCACACAGAGGGGACTCCCACATTAAATGTCTTTTATTGTCCTGTTTAAATAGAGATGCTTTTGCTAGGTGATCATGACTCAGTGGCATCTTGAAGAACTATATCCTTCTCCAGCAGAAGAAGGGCAACATATTTTCCAACATCTCATCAAAGATGCTCAAGAGACAGAGAAGTAATCCCACCTTAGGAAAACCATTGCAAGGTTTCACCTTGAGTTTTGCTGTTAATGAACCTGTTCGTGTCTTTTGGTTCCTATGTTTAAATGAATGAAAAATATTTTAAGAATAACTATCATTTATTAAGGAATTATCATAGCCAAGGTTTCATTAAACATCCTATATCAGTTGTTCTATTGGACATGTAAGATGGTACATGGTCACACTGAACAGAAAAAGAAAATTATTGCCTCTCAGAGAAATGAAATAGCTCGACCAAGGATGCAAAGACAGTTATAGTCAGAATCTGAACCTCAACTGTCAGATTCAAAACTTAGGCTACTGGTTAGGAATCATTTCACATTTTATTTTCCCCTGGATTTTACTTGGCATGTGATGCTTCTTGTTGTCCACCCACACAATATTACCTACTTATCCCTATATTTAGTGTGAACTTCTGTTCTGTTTTCTCCACATATCTTTGTTTATGTCTGTGCTTTGGACATTTATCTGGTTATCCCCTTATCTATCTATAAGGGAACAGAGAGTAGAAAATAAATTATATGGTCTGTTTCTGAGACAGTTAAAATATAAGCTGTAATTGGCCCAATGTCAGATTTTGAACTGACTCCATGTATGAAGTCCATCTCTGCTCAAGACTTCATGATATGTGGGAAGATGAACAATTCATTATGCATGTAGGCATAATATCACCATGCTAATGTCACAAAAAAGTTCGAGAATATTTAAAATAAAGTCTTAAATGGGTATAGAATCTTTTTCATGAATCATGACTTCCTTGACCCAGAAATTCAGGAAGTGAAACAAGGGTACTTGCCCTTAGCATCCGAGTCTAAAAAGATACAGTTTAAAATTATTAATTGAAAAAAAGTGCTGTTAGAGCTCCTTTTAATTGAAACACATAGACTTATTAGAAATAAAGAAAAAACACTTCCAAACCTGTTGACACAACTAATTACCAAAATGTTCTGGGGCTCTGATTGCATTCTTCTACTGACACAAAGTAGCAGTCCCTCTAAAACTATGCGAATTTCAGTTCTGTCAAATGAGTCCTTTCAACATCACTCAGCTGGTAGTTTGGAAGCTCAGTAATCTGATAAGACTTATAATAGACTGATTATGCACACACACACACACACACACACACACACACACACAAACACCAGTCACCTACAGTCATGTCTGGGAATGCCTGGTATTCACGGTTGATAGATGGGAATTATTTAGTCTACCAAAAATTAACTCCAATACTAGAAATAAAATAAATTACTATGTGCAGTATTTATATATGTTTCAAGGTGCTCGGATTCATTGCAAATTATACTGAGTAGAAATAAAAAATACAGTAGGGACTGAAGAGATGGCTTGAGGTTAAGAGTACAGGCTATTCTTTAGAGGATATAGGTTTGACTTACTGGACCCAAATGGCGGCTCACATCTGTAACTCGAGTTCCATGGTGATCTGATGCCATCTTCTAGCATCTTCTGTAGGCAAGTGGTGCACAGACTGAATCAACCAAAGCATTCATAAATTTAAAATAAAGTTTAATGTATTATATATATTTTGTATATATACACAATATATATGTATGTATGTATATATATGTATATATATACATATATATATATTGCTATGGCCCATACAATGTAAGTACTTATAATTGATACATGTTGCAAATAGGTCTTGAAGAACATTTGGCTTCTTGTGGAATGCCTTAATTTAATAAAATTTATAGTATGTTCAGTTAACAAAGTACAGATGTTCAGAAATATGGTGGAATTGAATACTGTGATTTAACTACCTGCTTCAACATTGAATCACTGCTAGAAAACTCTTTTTACTTGCTTTGCTATATGTTTTCTGTGGATATATAAGTAAAAATTCTTGGCATTTCTTTTTAATTTCAGTATTTCTTTAGTCCAAGGAATTTGGGGATCAGTTTGGAACTGAGAACCGTGCCAGGAAGATAAATTACATTCATATGTCAGATATTGCCTCACAATGCTATCTAGCTCAGCAGGCTATAATGAGCCCCCACTCACCAGCCCAGGCTCCAGCCAAAAAAATAAATATATATATAAATAAAAGAACACCTACTGTTTCTCCATCAAGGGCAACTCTCTCAGAGGGCAAACAAAAGCAACAGAGGGAGGCCAACCATATCCATGCAGTACTATGGGTTGCTATGCAACCCTCTGTGCAAGTTGGGCAGCAACAGATAGGCACTTTGAACAGAATTAATGCCCCTCTGACCCTTGTTTTAAATAGTGCCCAGACCTACTGCCTGATGAATTCTATTAACTATACACATACTTACACATATAAAATATAGCATGATAAGTGACATTGTTATTACCGTCTTTGCTAAAATAAAGTCATAAATCTATTGCAAAATTTGAGACCGATAATATTCAAGGAACTATTCCTATTTTTTTCTCTTTTCCTTGATAAATGAATCACCAACGTCTCATAACCTTGGGCTACATATTTCCTTTTAACATTGCTCTGGTGTTGTATGCAAACCTACAATGGTGGCTCTGATTTTAGCTTCATTTTTACACAAAGTCCAGTTCCTTTCTCAGCCATTGTCACCTGTGGGCTCTGGGCATTGTCTAAGAGACCTCTTTTTATTGTAACTTTAAGAAAGAACATAACATCAGATAAATATTTTATATACCTTCATGGGGACAGTGTTGTAACCGTGTTCCTGATTGAACAATCAATCTGAAGTCTATACCCAGAGCTCCCAAAGTTCTTTGTTGGTCTGCCGCCTGTCTAAGGTAGTTTTTTTTTTATCACTTGTAGACTTCAAAGTAAATAGTAGAGTCTCAAATAATTATCAGGATAAGACTCTTTCTTCTGTCTCTTAAATTTTACAACCTAGCTGACTTTGATTATTGCACTTTGAAAGGAAAGAGTAATAGTTCCTCTAAAATTCAGAATGGCTGTCATATTGGTGACAGCAAATAGCTATAGAATTTTAATAAAGCAAGTATGTGATAATACATCTCAATAAAGTTATATAAAAACCAGAATAGAGGCATAGAGAAAGGAACCCAGAGAAAGGCCCCTGATCCTAACTCTGCACCTAAATCGCCTTAGAATCTTGAAGGGGATAAAGTACTTTATCTTTCTTGATAATGCTAAACTGGAGGGATTTGGGCTAGATAGTGTCTTTAAAATCCTGGCTCCCCTGAATTACTTATTCTCTGAAGGGAAATTAAAAGATGTAGATGAAGATAAAATGAAGGGCTGGCAAGGTTCCTCAGCAGCTAGAGCGCTTTCCAGGCCAGCATGGAGACCAAAGACTGCATCCCAGAGCCTATGTGAAGGGCTGACTGGTGGCCCTCCAGAAATCTCAGCATTTCGGAGGTGGAGACAGATCACTATCAAAGCAAGTTGGCAGGTCAGATTAGCCAAGTCCTGAGCTCTGGGTTTAGTCAGAAACCTGGTCTCAATAGATGAAGCAGGAAGTGATGGAATAAAATACCTGATGTCAAATATGAGCCTCCACATGAACATGCACACACATACACACACACATGCACGCATGCATGCACACATACACACACATGCACAAAATGTAAAGTGATATATGATGAGTAGCAATTTTATTTCTAGTTGAACATGTAAATGATGAAAATTTTCAAAGCCTAATATCCATATGTAATTACAGAATTCTTTCCTCCTGATGCGGTACACATAGGAGAAATTGACATTCCTTTAGATTCTAAGGTCTACAATATTCCAGCACCTTCTTTCTGGAGTTTCCATTCCTTGTGTGTATGACTATCCAGAGAGAAGATGTGCTTGACCATGGATCTGTAACTGTGGCAGAGTCTTACATTCTGCTCTGTGTTCCCTTGCTTTAGCCATCCCTCTGCAGAAGGGGCGATTGCACATGAGCCTCCAGTTTCTAAAGTGGTACTGCTTCTCTGTCAGGCCTCCTGCTGCTGCCCAGTGTGTCTTTGTTTTGGAAATATGAGCTTGGTTTTCTACCCCTGCATGCGCAGGCCTGCAGTCTCCTTGCTGAGAGCCATCACTTATATAAGCACAAATAGACATACACACTGCATATGTATTCATAGAGAAATATTTGCTTGTTTTGGTTTGCTCATTCTCCCACCTCCCTGGAAGGCTCTGGGGGTGGGAAATGCAGTATCTTGAATTATATTGTCACCTTTGGCAAGATGTAGCATTAATGACTTTATGGGCTGTTACCACTCCACTACCACCTGAAGTTATCACAAGCAAGCATTTCAGTTCTGCAGTAAACTGGTCTCTATTTGTAGTCCTATGTACTTTCTCACAAAAAAGAAGGGATTTGATGGAGTCCTCCATTTATTCTATTATTTGTGACCCTGTGTTTTCTTAAATTATCAGGTTGTGTATTTTTTTAAAAAAAACCCTAGATTGTTTATATTTCACTATATAAATGATGTTTTTACTTCTGTTCCATTTATATAAAATGTATCTCTCAAATTGATCTTTTTTTTAGAGACTACTATGGCTACAGTGTTGAACCTACATTATAGATAATAGGGAAGCTGGGCCATGGGGATTGAATAATAACAATGAAGCCTTTGGGATGCTGTACCCTATACCTTTAAAAAAAAAAAAGCCCACTGAGAAAAGACCCTACCTATCTGTGGTGTGAATGTTGAAATTCTAAGAATGTTGCTCACGAATGGTAAAAAGTGGCATGTGAAAAAAATTACACAATGTATTAGGCAGTTTTTGCTAGAAAAACAGACTCTATGATAGAATGTGTGTATATTATTGGAGGAAATTTACTAGACTGGTTTGTACAATGGGAACTGGGCATTCCAATACTGGCTGTCTGGGTGCTGGAGAGTCAAAGAACCCAATACTTGCTCAGTGTTGAAATCTTGGTGCCTCTGGAGTCCCAAACTGGTGCTGGAGGCCAGGTGGCTACCAGGAGAGTCACTGCTATTGAGTTCATGTAAAAAGATCAAAGAAGCTGGAGTTCAGAGTCAGTGGATAACAGCAGCAGCAGCAATAGATGCATTGGTTCCATAAAAGCACAGGCAAGCCGGTGACATTGCTTTTCCCTGGAACCATTTTATACCTGGCCCTCAATTGGAAGGTGCCACCTACTTTCAAGGCAGACTTTTTCTCCCTCTGTCAATACTTTCTGAAACTGCCCCCACGGAATCTGAAGGTGTATCTCTTCAATTCATTCTAAACCATGGCAAGTATATAGTTAGGAGAAACCATTGAACTATGAATATATGAATGTAACTTTTTTTCTTTCTTTATTTTTTTGTTTTCAAGACAGAGTTTCTCTGGATAGCCCTGGCTGTCCTGGAACTTGCTCTATAGACCAGGTTGGCCTCAAACTCAGAGATCTGCCTGCCTCTCTGCATCCCAAGTGCAGGATTAAAGGCATACTCCATTGCTTATTAACTATTTTTTAAAAAGACCATTAGCATTATATCTTGAAATGGTTCAGCTTGGGTTTTCCCTTCCTTGGTTTTGTCTCAAAGGGTGACAGAAGAATTCCAGTTACTGGATGACTTCCCAGAGGTCTAAAGCCCCTATCAACAAACTCAACCTTATCCAGTTTTATGCTTCTTCCACCATTTTTCCACATCCTTAAAATCCATTCCCACACATAGTCCTCAGACCTCTGCTTGAATGAATTAGCAAACTCACAAAGTTCTTTAGTAGTATAGCACACCTCCTCATGGGCTATACTTTCTACCTTCTCTCTGAGCCTGATTAGTCCTGAGTCTGGAGGCAACTACTAGATGGCCCTGAGGAACATCAGTATTGCCTTACCTACCATATCCTTCAGGAAAAGTTACTGCTGGGTTTGCAGAAAATAAAGAAAATAAAGGATTATTTTTCTCAGTAAAAAGGAAATAAAAAAATATTGTAGGGGGTGGGGTAGGAGTACATCTTCTGCAGGATGTGGAGAGACTGCTTCCCAGGTGAGATAAACCCTGAGAATCTGAGACTTCATAGGTCTCAGGCTAACTAGGGGCCTCCCACACAGTTCCACCCCAAGTTACAGGTTCCCATTCTTTACCAATTAATGTCATTATTTTCACCAGTGACACCCTCTGAGTGTGAGACTTAAATTTACATTGTCATTCAGTCAACCTTATAATGAGGGGGGTTCAGTTTGACTTTCCACTACTTGAGTTCTGCGGTTGCTGGAGAAAAGATTTCTGTTCAGAGCACACTTACAAACCTTTAGACTGTTGACAATTTCATCTAGATTAGATCAGTTTTATCACCGAGTGGTTTGTTGTTCCTCACCATATTCTGAGATGCTAAACTTGATTAATTTTATCACAGAGCTCATTCATTGTCTTTCTCAATTTATCCAGAGATGCTGAGAACAACCAACCAGCATCATCATTTCCATTATTTTCCCACAAGTTGTCCCAAATTTTATGCACAAACTCACCAAATCTGTTGCCTCTCACAGTTGGTGAGTCAAAACCATCAAATGCATCTCTCTCCTTACACCATGGGCTTTCAGTACTCTCTGGGCTTCCAAAAGAAGCTTAAGTAACTGGAGAGGCTTCAGTAACTGCAGATGTTGACAAATTCATATTCATTATACAATTTTATTTATACAATGGCTCAGAGGCTATGGTCCAGCTAATGCAACAATCTACTAACAAAATGTTCAAGAATCAAGTAGTTGTTCAGTCTACAAGGATGGATGTTTCAGATAGTCTTCAGGATAGATACCTGAGAGTCCTAAAAAAATTAGGCTCTAATGCCAGTGAAAGAAGGGACTTGCCAGTGAGGAGAACAAGCAGGCAAAGAGAGTAAATTCCTTCTTCCATGTCCTTTATAGAGGCTGCCAGCAGAAGGTGTGGCCTGATTAAAGGTGGATCCTCTCATCTCAAAAGATCTGCATCAAACGTGTGTCCTCCTATTTCAAATGATTCAGATTAAAAGTTGATCTTCCCATTTCAAATTATTTAATTAAGAAAAAAATACCTCACGGGAGTACTCAGCTGCTTGGGTTTTAGTTAATTCCAGATATAGTCAAGTTGACAACCAAAAAGAGCCATTACAGTAATAATGGTCCCCTGTGCCTGTAATACACACTAGTTTGTCAATGTGTTGTCAACAAAGGAAGCTTACATCCTAGTTCACATAATTTCTGTGTTTCAACCAGCAATGAACAATTACAGTTGGAAATTATTAGATAGATATTATCTGTTTTCTGTTGTTATAAGTAAGAAAGGAGCTATAAAAAATAGCAAAATTTCTCAACCCTGTATTTTCAATATTTTTTGTTCTAATGCCTGTGTTTTATGAAATTCAATATCCTTAGTTTGGTGGATGTGTTATTAGTAATCATCTTACCATGTGCTAGTCAACACATTCATTGGCTGCAGATACTGACAGTGCTAGTCTCAGCTCTCATTCTACATGTCATTTGTTTTCCAGATTATTTTCTGTACAACTCTTGAGCAATATATAAATTCTAGATTATTCCCTGCACATAGATGAAGGTAGGTTTGGAGTTATAAACACTGTGTGTCATATTCTACTTATTGAAGGTTGGATAATAATATGGGAAAGACCTTGGTGAGTCCTGCACTGATGATTCTGACTATAATTTAATCAACACCGTAAGCACACTTCCTCCTCGTTTCACATGGTAGCAATTATTAATTACTGCTAGATGATGCTCCTTGAGACATGTTTTGAGAATGTGGCATGTTGCTGTTTTCAGGTCGAACGTGGGAAGCTTCATGTAATTCAGTGGTTCTTAAAGTATGGGGCCTAACCCAGTGATAACTGGTGTGGTGGTTTGAATGAACATGGCCCCAATAGCTTACACATTTGAATGCTTAGTCACCAGAGAGTGACTCTATTTGAAAAGATTAGAAGGATAAAGAGGAAGTGTGTCACTGGGGTGGGCTTTTAGGTTTCAAAAGCCCACAGCAGGCACAGTTTCTCTCTCTCTGCCTAAGGATAAGGATGTAGTTTTCTCAGCTACTGCGCCAGTGTTTGCCCACATGCTGCCATGCTTCCCCCCATGATGATAATAAACTAAACCACTGAAACTGTAAACAAGCCCCAAGTTAACTGCTTTCTCTGATAATAATTACCTTGGCCATGATGTCTCTTCACAGCAATAGAACAGTGACTAAGATACATGGGAACTAATCAGAAATGCAAATTCCATCACTTCTTCCTGCAGACTTTTTAGGCAGAACTCTGGTAATTTGTATTTGAAGTATCACTTTGGGTATTTTGATGTAGGCTAGTTCACCTCATCTAATTCCATCAACTGTGCTTTTCAAAGAGTGATCTTATTAGTTCCATACGCTCTGTCAAGTACAGTCACTACAAATAAAATACAATTCGGCAGCACACGAAATATATTGGCTCTTCTCATCAAATTTCTAGAACAAACACAGAATGGCAAGTCTCGAGTCAGATTGCAGTGCTTCCCATCACTTTCCCATGCCTCACTTCTCCTTCGTTCTGCAGAACAGCTCTATGGCGGTTCCAGCTCGCAACCCACTCACCATAGACAATAAACAGGCTAGCATTGTGGTGATGGGAAGATGGGGAGGGGACCTGCTCTCGCATGTCTCTCTCAGACATGCCACAGGAGAATGAATAATTTTTATTTTCTGAATTGTGTAGGTTTAGGGAGATTATCCTCCTAGGAAGACTCAGAGAAAGAGGCCAGTAACACTTAGAGTAAAATTTTGACATCCAGTGGAGAACAGTAATTTCTGTCAAATGATATTGTCCATGTGTCTTTGTGTCAATTGTCTCTAGGGTTTCTATGCTACTATGGAAGGAAGGGTGAAGGTGAATAGACACTTTGCTCAGCATAATTTTAAACGAACGTTTTATACTTGGTAGAAAGCTTTAAGACTAGTGTGTTTATTTACTTTTATTTACCCCATTCTGTATGCCACAAATGTGTTCAGAAGCATAGTCCTTCCCACAAAGAATTCTTATTTTAACCTACCAGAAAAGCATATAAGCAGCAATTGTAAGGCAGATACACTGAGAAAATCACAAATTGCCTTCAAGATGTACTAATTTGGCTTTAGGTGAAATTTAGACTACCTGTTGAATTTTCTCTAGATGTAGATGGGGTCTGTGGTGGAGTAGACAGTAGCTAAGCAGACACTAAACTTACTCCTATACCCACCCAGTGGTGAGAATTTATCTCTTTTGCCTTCTAGGAAAATAGAAGGTAATGATATTTTATATCATTTATTTGATAGTTCTGACTTCTGAAAGAACAACTTTCAACAGTACTTGATTTATAACAGTATGCCTGAACAGTGCCAATGACAATGTTCATTAACTTGTACCAGTCTTTCCATGATCACATTCTACTCCTTCCCTTTGAGTTTGTGATCTGGTATTGAACTAAGAGGTGACAGCCACACCTGCTACACTGCCTCACCCATTTCCTTTAGCTGTAATCATGTCTGGCCTGTGCTCACCTGTCCTTATCTTCACAGTATTTATCAGCTTGGCCTAGTGTTATCATCTAGAAAGTTGCTTGGAAGTTTCTTTAGGTTATTTTTTATCTTTACACATGGCTAAACATCTGGAAAGAGATCTAAAGATGCCATGTGTCTTCAAGTACGTGGACCAGTCCCTCAAAGAAGAATTGTGCTATTTTATGAAAATAAAAGTAACCAGTAACAATAACACTGAGGAGGTGTGTGTGTGTCTAACTCAATCTAGACACAGAACTATGGGGTCATAATTAGTACTTGAACTACTAGTTTTTAACCCCAGGGATATCTCTTACCTGTTATACTTACTATTTGGTGGAATTTAATCTTGGATGATTTCAGTTTTTACATCTGTAAATATGTGAAATTATGTGTCTCCATAGTGGGGTAAAGTGAAAAAATGAGAAACAACACTTGAGCATATAATTGGGATTCTTTTTAAAATTTTAACTCATTTTTTTAAAAAAAGATATAATTACATCAGTCTCCTCTTTCCTTTTCCTCCCACCATCCTCTCCCATGTGTTCCCCTTGCTTTCTTTTAAATTCATGGAAGCCTTTGTTTTAATTGTTGTAATATCTACCTACATATATTACAGATATTCATAAAACATTTTCCATCTATAGACTATTTTATATACATGATTTCAGGACTGACCAGCTGGTACTGAATAACCAACTGGATGTCCTTCCCTGGAGAAAACTATTTCACCTACTTGTGGCATTCCTTAGTTGCCCGTAGTTCTTTATTTGGTGTTAAGACCTTGTTTAATTTTTCTGCAATGAACTGTGACTATTCCTAACATCAACATTGGAAGTCTCCAAAAAGATGTTAGGGCCCCACAACAATGAACCCATCTGGATTGTGGTAACGCCAATATACTGAAAAATACCACCCAAAGATCAGCTTTGGACTACAAATTGTTCAAGACAACTTCAAAGCAGTTAGCTAAGATGGTCCAGTGTCATAGACTCCTCCTCCAGTCAGGACTTCTTTTAAGCCTTCCCATCACACAGAGATTGGACTACAGCCAGCTCTTCCAGAACTGGATCTTTATCTCAATTTTTTTAGGGTCCCCTAAAGATGTTGTCACCTCCAGACAACAGGAAATAAGTTTAAGAACATGACACCCACATTCCCAAAAGGCAGGATGGATGTTATTTTGGGTGTTTGATGGATGTTTGTCATCATTTATGGGGGTTGTACACAAGTTGTTATTGGTCAGGGAGGAAACTAAGCAAAGAAAATTTGATTCAGGGATCTCATTCTGAAAAGAAAAGGGGGATACAGAAATTATATGATAAAAGGGTAGACTATTATATTTAATTTCAAGATGAAAAACAACTACTAGTCTCAAATATTTTACCTCGGTATGAATTTTTGTTTATTGATACAAATTTAAGGTGATTTTTATTACACTGATTTCTTGTTTAGGTATTGTACCTATGTAGTTCATTTAAAAATGTAAAGTTTTAGCTATTTAGAGTAAAAAAGAAATACAGATTAATAGTTAGTCTTCCATAACAATCAAACTTACAGTCATTTTTAGTTATGTTTTCAAGGACAATCAGAGACACATTTTAAATAGATTGAGGATATTCAAACACTTCAGAGACCTACAGAATATGGCATTTTAATGTTTTAATAACATAGGGCTTTTCATGACAGTGAGACACGTCTACCCCTGGAAACACCAATCTACTTCATAAAAGGCTGATGGGAATCGAAGAACCTCCATATGGAGTTTGCCTTGTTTGTAGTGAAAGCTAGTCATTTGGCAAGAAACTTTCCTTGCCTCAACTGCTGACGATATGCTGTCCAAACTGGACAGTGAGACTTCCTCTTTACATGTGAGTGTAACATGAGGGCCTGGTTGATTGTTGTCCTCCCACCAGGTCCCCCAGCCATTTAGGTCCCAAGGAAAATCACACAGAGAGTCTGCCTTAAGTTATAAACTGATTGGCCCATTAGCTCAGGCTTTGTATTAGCTCTTATAACTTATATAGCCCATTATTCTTATCTATGTCAGCCACATGGCTCAGTACCTTTTTCAGAGGGGCAGGCCACATCCTGTTTCTTTCATGGTCTGGGGAGGACTGGGGAAAGAGCTTCCTGCTTCCCAGAATTCTCCTATTATCCTTGCTCCACCTCTACTTCCTGTCTGGTTGTCCCAACTATACATCCTGGCTAATGGCCAATCAGTGTTTATTTAAATAATGATTGACAGAATACAGACAATTTGTTAGCATGTCTCTTGGTGTCATTCATGCTCAGGCCTTGCTTAAGCAGACATATTATTGAGTTTTCACTGGTGCAGCTTCCCTGTCATTTCTCAGACATGCTAGAAATCTCAGCCAGTCTTTGAGCTTTGTACCTCCTGCCTCAATCTGCTTAGTGCCAAAAGGACAATGTCTGGCACCACATCTGGCTGGTGGGAGCCAGTATTAACAGAATTTTGGAAGGCAACACCAAACATCATCCTTCTTGAAGTCCTGATATTCCAGATGAGAAGACACTTTCCTTTTTCAAATCATTTTTCTTTAATCAAGTGTCTTTTGCTTTAAAGCAAAAGATAGTTATTCAGATTATCTCAGGATGGAAAAAGGAAGCTTATTGAAAAGATGTTGCACCAATTAGAACTCTGTTATAAATGTATAGACTTGCTATCCATCTTTCTTCATATATATATTTAGAGAGAGAGAGGATAGCTTAGTACTTCTGTTCCTGAAAACCCAGGTTCACTTCCCAGCACCCACATGGCAGCTCACAACCTCCAGTAACTCCAGTTCCTATTGATCCAATACCCTCTTCTGATCTCAGGCATTGCATGGAGAGATGGGCAAACATACATGCAGGCAAAACACCCATACACATAAAAATAAATAAAATCTCAAAAACAGAGGAATCAAAACAAAATAGCACCTTTAAAGACAGCTTTCCCTTGCAGTTTTTAGGTCAGGAGCTTGTCTGTTCATCGTTAGTCTTGTTTCCCAGCTGGCTTTTGTGAACTGTAAGGGAAATATGCTAGTGCTGAATCAAATCCTACAATGGAGAAAGAGACATCTGTATCTTGAGCAAAGCTTCAGGGAGCTGTGGAATGAGTGGGCTCCACTTGGAAAAGGGGTGAATAAAGTGATGCCACAGCATTTGGTGGAAGCTGGGATGGAGACCCCTTGCCACATCTGAAGTTCCTTGGTAGGTGCTATGCTCAGCAATTCTTTCGCCACGTAGCTGAAAAAGGGACCCTGCATTTGACTCTTAGCATAGACTCTCAGGCTGGCTACATTGTTAGTCTCCCATTCACCTCATCTGCTGATCCCACTTAACACACGGTTGGTCCTTTGCTGCGCATTTGTTAATCATTGCTTAAATGAGCCTAAATGAAAGGATTGTGGGTGAATACATTTTTGTGATATAAATGTTTGACTTCAGTCCTCCGACTGTTTTGTCCTCAGACCAGGGCTCCTTAAACATTTTACTGCTTGTGACACCTTTCTCAGAAGAAATTTTTAAGGTGACCCTGAGAATATAGACATGTAAAATAGGTAAATAAATCAAATAGGTAAACAAAAAAGGTAAATTAATCCCATTTATTGATAATAAATCATGAAGAAATATATTTTAAAATGCTGCAACACACATCATTTTACCATTTATTAAAGACAGAACCAAATTTTCATAATAATAAGATGGATGTATTTATTTATTTATAAAAAATTTAAATCTCACCAGGTGGTGGTGGCACATGCCTTTAATCCCAGCACTCAGAAGGCAGAGGCAGGCAGATCTCTGTGAATTCAAGGCCAGCCTGGTCTACAAGAGCTAGTTCCAGGACAGGCTCGAAAGCTACAGGAACCCTGTATAAAAAAACAAAAAATACAACAACAACAAAAAAGATTTAAATCTCTTCTTCTTCATAGTTGACAATGCAGGACACACAGCATTTTCAATCTTTATTTTTTTCAGAATTGATTGATACTTTTATTCTATTTATCAGTGCTGAGAAAGATGCGTCCTATAAGTACATGATACAAAATGATAGAAATATGTTTAGGACCATTTGAGAATCGTTGGAGATTGTGTTCTTCTACTAAACTCAAATTCATTGAATGATTTTATGGAGTTCAAGTCAACAACTCAGGCACGAATTGTAAATTCAAATATTATAAAACAATCCAATGAAAAGCTAGTCTAGCTTGATACTTAGATAGTTAGCCCATGCTGAGGAATGTTGGCAGACAAATGAGCAGTTTAGTTTCCTGTAGTTATATAGCTAGACTGTTATAATCACAGAAAACTGTGGACCTCAGCTAAAACCTTGCTGTTCATCACATACGGTTGCCTAGCTCTGACCATAAGAGTCTCAGGCGTGCTCAGTGACACTGTACGACTATGATCAGGGCAGAGTCCCCATGCTGTGCGCTCAGAGTCAAGTCTCCAGTGATGTCTCATGATGCAGTGAGGGCAAGTTCTGCTGGAAGTATCGTAGATTTCACTACTGTCAAATTTTTCACTGCCTCTACATTTAGTTACATGGTCTTATGACCCACAGTATAAGAAGGGGAGATCAGACTTTCTAAAATTAAATTAAATCATAGGAGTATCTAGTCTCTAACCCTACTTGGGAAATTCAACAAGGTATCAGTAATTAAGTAATGAGAAGAAATAATAGACTCTCCTTCAAGCAAGCACATCATGCTGATGAATGGCGGCTCTTTTGCTATTGATAAAATATAATCTTTGGAAGTAAAACGTATCTCTCCTCTTATTCATCATTGGCTCTTGTGTGCCCAGCATTTGATCATAGTCACCTTGCAAAAAAACCTCAAGTATTTGTGACCAGATCAACCAAAGAAACGTCTTTCTACTTAGTGAGGTTTAATCTTACACTTGCACCATGATTGAAACTGCTGTTACTTATGTACCCAGCCCATCAGTTATGTTTGTGAAGTTTAACTTGACCATATTTGTAGAATTCGTGCACCACACTTGGCATTCTCTGCCTCCACTGCAGTTCAAGCTTGTTTTATATCATACCAGGATTACTGCATCAGTGCCTTCCTAGGTCTCCCTGCTTTCCTCTCCACAGTGTTTCCAGACAGAGATCTCGTCAAAATGAGCTCACAAGGTGCTTCTGTCTTCAATACATTCTGATATTTTTGTCTTTTAGTCATAGTAAAGGGAAATACTGTTCTGTGACCAACAAGGCCCCACGTGACATAGCTAATTTCCTGTTTCCCTCTCTTACACATATGCGTTTAGTTTCATTAGCTTCCTACTGTGCCATGAATACATTATGCTTATTCTCACCTCAGTAATCTTGTATCTTGCTTTCTTCTCTCTTTTAAGAACAGTCTTCAACAAGCTATCTTCATAAGCAGATCACTCATTTTAGATCGTTACATTAAAATCATTGTCCTTGGACTGACCACTCTTCAACTGTTACTTGCTTCATTTCACTGTCTGAAACACACACACACACACACACACACACACACACACACACACACACACACACTGCTTTCTGTCTTTCTCACTAGAATGCAGTTACATAAAGGTCAAGAATTTTTGTCTCTGTATTTCTATATTTCCTGTGCCTTATATAGCCACCGGTACACAACAGTCACTAAGAACTTGCAGGATATGTGGGGATTGCATGGATGGGTTGTCATCTGTCATCCAGCTTTCAAATAAGTGATTTGAAAGAGGGACAACCTACTTGTTAGTACTAGACCCCGATTGCACGATATTCCTATTTAATCTAAAGTAAGGCATTTTCATTTAAAGTAAGAGAATGCTAAGTAATTAAGCACATCTATGTAGCTTTAGTATCTAACACTGTATTTAACCTTGGCCCTCATATTTTTAAAATTATAAAATATTGATGATCGTATCTTTCTTGCAAGGTTCTCATAATAATGTAAACTATTGGCATGTTTTATGTGTTCAGTAAGTGCCCTCACCTCTCATTGTATTGATAAATTTAGACAAGACACAACTGATAAAGCAATGTGACTTTCCTTGATTGACTAGGTGTGACAGTACCACAGAAGGAAACAGAGCAGTTCTTCATTTTTCCCAAATAGTAACACTCTGAATCTATTTTATTACTTCAGTAATTTAAGATTACTTTGTTGAATTTAAACAATTTTTCCTTCCTTTTCAAAAGATTTGCGCTACTGTTTACCACACATTTTGTTTATCATTTTATGATTCTGGCAGTGTGACCTTTGATTCGGGTGTTTGTTACGCTAAATGAGTAACATTGATAGGATTCTGATGTGGTCTAATCATGACATTCTCATTAAATTGCATAAATATATATTTCCCTAAGAGCTATAACCAGGTGTACTATTCTTACGTGCATTGATTTGATCAGCATATTGATGGCTTTTGCCTGAAATGTCTCCTCTGGGAATATTTGATTACCCTTTTTAGAAATTATCTTCAAAGGGGGAAAGCACCATACTCAGCAAATTCTATCCTCCATTTGCGGTTAACAAAAGCAAAGAATGTGTCACCCTTTTCTTCATACAGAATAAAATGTGATGCCTACATATGTTGCTTAAGTAATGTCAGGAACCAAAAATATGTCAACCTTCTTTCCATGTCTCACAGACTTCAGCACTCCAGAGCAAGGTCATTCCAACCCTGGGAAAGCTACAGACTGGACGGAGAAGCTTTTTGCTCTTACCAGGGAACTCTTCTCACACTGTCACGAAGGGCCTATCATCTGGGAATTAGAGTGGCCACACCCTTGTTTCCTTTATTTGGTGTGGGAGGTCCTTCTGTCTATGTGTTGCTTTCATTGGTTTAATAAAGAAACTGCCTTGGCCTTTTGATAGGGCAGAACTTAGATGGGTGGAGTAGATCGAACTGAGTGCTGGGAAAATGGACAGTGTGGCAGCTGCCATGATTCTCCTGCCTGAGATGGAAGTAGGTTAGAATCTTGCCGGTAAGCCACAGTCATGTGGTGATACGCAGATTTAATAGAAATGGGGTAATCAAGATGTGAGAGTTAGGCAATTAGAGGCTAGAGCTAATGGGCCAGGCAGTGATTTAATTAATACAATTTCTGTGTGATTATTTCAGGTGTAAACTAGCCGGGCGGGACGGAACAAAGGGGCCCCGCTCTCCTCACAACATTATTAATCTTAAATATTTTTCTTTTATTAGCACACATTTCCCTCTTTATTCCAACTTCCAAAGACTTCGTGATTGAGACAATGATTCTAATAAAGAAGAGTCACCTACATTATAGAAACTAACTGTCCTTAGAAGTATTTTCATTATTCAAATAGGTCTGTCCAGCAGCAGTTGATTCAGAGAATCATAACTGGCCAAAATACTGAGAGCTGGTGAATAGTAATAAAACTTTAAAAATGACATCTGTACCACACCTTGTTCCCCAGGTTCAAGGAATATGTCAACATGGAACATAACACATGATCACTCTGTTCATAAATTCACAGAAGCTGGGGTTTGCTGCATAAGATGAAGTCTATCAGTGTCACACAATGGATGCAGGAGTGTTATGTGAAACTCTACCTCTAGCTAAGTATCTGCCATCAATTGATGACTGATGAGGGAAAAAAGTCATTTTTCTTCAGAGTTATAGCCACTGATAAGTTGCCCATCGTTTAGTAAATAGCACTGCACCCATGCGTGCATGTAAAAGCCACCTTAATGAGTCCCATGAAAGTGTGTGTGTGCGTGTGTGTGTGTGTGTGTGTGTGTGTGTGTGTGTGTGTGTGATGGAGTGGTGTGTGGTCGGGTGGTCTTATTGTGTAAGGGAAAGTAAGAGTTCTAGATGGAGTTAAGAGGGAGATAATGGGGGCAGGTGGAGGTTAAATATGACCAAACTGTATTCTATATGTTGAAATTCTGAAAGATCAAATAAAACTTAAAACACAGGAAAGGTTTATAGTCAAATAAAGTAACAAATTATCAACAGTATACAATTAGAATGTAATGGGACAGCCTCATATCTTAGTTCTCTAGGTAGACCAGTGCCTAACTAAAATCCAGTTACACACACACACACACACACACACACACACTTCCTTTTGATTTTGTAATACTCCTAATGGCTCATTCAAGGACTTTTGTTCAATATATATTAAGCATACTTTTGTCATCTACTTGTCTCTTTATTGTACATAAACTCCTCATATCTGCTTATCTTAGTATAAGATGAACGCTCTTCAATAAATGCGAGAGAAATAAAATTCAGTAAACACTGACTGTCCTAAAACTGCCCTTGCCCTCTAGGCATCAGACATGGGCCAATTAGCTACAGTCCTTCAGTGAAATTGTGTAATGGATACAATTCAAACCGGGTGAGCTCTGTGTACTGTGCCGCACATCTGCTTGTTTAGTTTTCACTGTCTTCTTACTACACATATGCTGCCAGGAATATTTAAACCAAAGGACTGGAGGAGCATAGGATAAGATGGTTCCCGTAGATGATAGCTTGTTAGTTAAATCTACAGACACTTAGAATATAGAGCCTCACTTATGCCAAGTATTATCATTATTAATGTGTAATAGGAGCTATACAATTCTCTACATGACCTTCATTCCTAAAGTGTATCTATCCATTCATTTATCAAAAAAGCAATTATTAAGAAACATGCGTTTATATGTTATTATGAATACCATGCACATAAAAAAGAAATGAGGGAAAAATGAAGTTGAAAGAGAAGATAAAAGAGGCATGTACAGAGAAGAAGAAAGATATTGACAAAGAATAAGTTTCGTAAATACAGGAAACTTGCATGTAATCAAATAACTATGAAAATTCAAAAAGGATAATTTTTCCCTTTTCTGATATGGATTGTATAATTCACTTTATTTTTTATTGAAAGATAAATAGGAAAATAAAATGTTAGCAAGGATTCAATGCTAGGGGATTTTCCTTCATACGTATTTGAAGGGATATTTTAAGGTACTAATCAACAAATTATGTTGATGTAAAATTATGTCAAAACTCACCTTAAAGGCCATTCTGTATCTGTGTCTGGTGAAACAGAAATTTCCATTTTTTTTAACTGAAATTAAGGTAATTCAATAAACTGATTAAAATTGTTTGGTAAGATGTTGATCTGGACATTTTAATTTATTTTAATTATTTGTTGTTTATTTGGCCTAGCATAAGTATTTCTCCTGTGAACACTGACAGTGTTTTTGGTTCTTATGATTCACTTATTAGTGGACAAAAGTTAACCATTAGTAACTCAAAGTCACACAACATGTAAAGGTAGTGTTTCCTTGAACTTAGATTTCATCTTTCATGTTTTTTTTTCTATATCAAACATTGTAGGAATTTTGTTTGTAATATCCAGCTCTAAATTTTGGGGGTCCCAATAACTTCTCTTTCTTAAAACTTATTCTTCTTTAAGCCGTCATTTCCTTATAACATAAAACAAAGGAAAGCACTTGGCTCATATCTGACACTTCATCTGTAATTACCAAATTTCCCTCTCATCTATGTTGTTGTAACATTGCACATAATAACCACCAAGGCTGGATTTTTTTCAACATAAGACTGAACGCTCCTAATTTGTAAAATCTGTTATTTGAACAAGTTGAATTGGCAAGCTTTTATCTCAACTTCTTGACTGTTGCTTAAGAGGATTACTGGCCCTGGTCTGCTCTACCAGGGTGGCTCACAGTATTGCATTGATATCCGAATATCAATGAACTGTGCCTCATTGAGTCCTGATTAATTGTGCTTCCATTGCCTGTTGGAAGACACTTAATGCCGTTTGGCTCCAGATATGCAAACCAAGGTTGGTAGGAAACAGAAGCTATTTTCTCGCCCTCTAAATCCAAATATCTAGGGAGCAATGAGGACAACAGTGCAACTCTGAAAGAAAGAGAATGTGAAGAGATGTCTGTGTGCAAACATTTAGTGTGGTCTATGGTGTTAGTGCTCAGGTTCTCTGCCTTCCTTACATTTAGAGTTCACTTGAAATTGCCAATTCTCGTCACTTTGGGTTTTATTCTTCTAGTTTTAGCTAGATACGATCTACCCAAAAGAAGCTTTCCATTTGATGTAGACAGATAAACAGACAGGCAGGTAGACAGTCAATCAGAAAGACAAGCAAGTAGGTAGGTAGATAAACAGATAATTCCTCCCAGGGAAGTTAGAAATGAAAAAGAATTATATGTATTTTCTCATTTTTTAATTATGTTAGAAATAGTGTGAAAGAATCATAATTAAACTGTTTTAGCTTAGTGAAGTACAGTAATCATTATCATTCTTGTACATTTTAAAGGTGAGGGCAAAGAAATACCTCATGTTTGTACAAGGAAAAAAACAGCCATTTATTTCTACTTAAAGGTATTGTTTTCTAGAGGAACATTATTACTTAAAAACAACAAAACAAACAAAATAAAACAAATAACAACAACAACAACAAAACCATGTCTACACAACTGAACTTGGTATTGAAGAGACCCATCTGAAGTTACTCAGTGTACACTGTCAGAGCCACCAAACAACCCTTAGCAAATGAAATGTTGTCACCTTTCAACAAGTGTTCTTTAAATCCAGCATTGTAGGTGACAGAATCAGTATTATAGAAATTCAACTTTATTAAAAAAAACTCCTCCCCACAAGTTAAGGGACTTGGCAAGGTCACAAATCAATTGAATTCTTAACATCAAGAGTAAGGAAGTTGAAAAGAGCTTCCAGAGGCCTTAAAGGAGCACCAAAGTTAAACCATTGTGATGTGATTTAAAACATCAGCAGGGGCCTGGTGAGATGGTACAGGGTAAAGATGCCTGCTGCCCTGCAGGATGACCTGAGTTTTATCCCCAGTGAAAGAAGAGGATGGAAGATCTCCTCAATCTGTCCTCTTACTATTCATGAGAGTCGTGACAGATACACGTTCACATGCATGTAAAGACTGTTTATAAAAAGTAAATTAATTAATTAAATTTAATTTTTGAAATGCCATCAGGGTCTTCTTATCCACTATTCTCATTTAGAGATTATTATTATTTTTTTAATATGAGCATTTCATGGTTTTGTCACTATGAAGGTCCTTTGCAGGAGAGTAATTTAGTAATAAGGGAAATTTGGAGTTAAGTCATCTGATATTAATAAAAACCACAAAAGAGCTTTTGGGATCTGAAGCTTCATAGAAAGAAATCTTCATTGTAATGCTGCAAGAAATCAGCCACATTGCTTATAAACACCATTTCTACTGGAAAAGATTGGTTCATTCAGAACCTTGTGATACAGGGCTGACATGGGCAAAATAACCTTTATGGAATGGCTCAGAGGATTAGACTGATTAAGGGTAATCTCATTTGGACAATTTTATCTTCTAGAAAAGAAATGTGATACCATCCTCTGGGAAGAGACAATGTTTAGTCTCTGGGGATGTGCAAAAGAAAAAAAAAAGCCCTCACAAGATATGTGCAATAACAAGAATTAGGGTTGATCTAAAGACAGTCTTAGATCTACCCATTGCCTCTCAAAAGATCCACCACATAGACTGTTAAGCCCCATAATTATCTCCCCTATTTGTGACAAGCGTGGGCTAATCAGTCTCTGAGGGAGTTTCCAGCCGATATGGAGGAGAGTGTGTGTGCTTTCCAGTCCTCACCAGGCTATTTTGTACTCTGAATCGCAAAGAGCTTACCAAACTTCATTATCCCCTTCTAGACCAGAATTAATTAAAATTAAGAAAAATAGGCATTTTTAAACAGCCACATGCTTATAATTTAGAACAAAGCATTTTCCCTATTTTTATAACAGCAACATAGGTTCTAGCTGCCTATAATCTCATATTAAAAGATTAGGAAAAACATCTGAAGAAATCAGAGAGCGTCTAATTGAGGTTCTTGCCTTTAATCCTGAGAGCTGACTCCCTCTTGGATATCAAGATCTGTCAGGGCTGAGCCAAGGGAATTCTGTAAGGAAAAGCAACCACGAGGAACATAACACATTCTTTTCCTACTTAAAAAATAAAAAGGGGGAGACCCAGTTGGTGATATCAAAACATAAGCCACCATAAAATCAGGGGGCACTCCCAAAGTGGATTTGTAAGTAGAAGCTATTAAAAAGTAAAATAAACTTGGCAGCGGTTTTTCAATGTTTGAACCGTTGTGCAAAATGGGGTGCGTAAAGGAATAAGGAAAACTCACAGGAAATACTGAATAATAATGTAATAGTAAAAAGGGAATCTAGAATAACATGAAATTAATAAAATCTTTCATGAATGTATTTTACTTTTATAGTGAGTCTTAAAGCATCAAGTATGTCTTATTTCTTTCTGTATTCTTAATAATCTTGTCAGAAAATTGTATGTTAATGAATGTTTTTATATTAATACCAAGATACTTAACTGTGAAAAGTTTTCTGTGTAACTTATATGTACAGAGCAGGATTTATAGGTTATACTTGCTAACAGTGATCATTTGATGCTTATTTACTAAATGAAAAATTAGCTTTTAGTTTTACAATCAGTAACTTAAATTAGCAAAATAAAGATGAAGGAGTTTATTTTGTTTTATGAAAGGTAAAAGATTTTATAATAAAAAATAAAACAGTAATAAAGAAGAAATGAGTGAAAAAAGTGTACTAGACTCAAGATACATGCTTTAATAAAAAATCGGAATCTATTTCCCTCACTAATTGCTTAGAAATTTATATCTGTAAGATATGCATAGATTATATGTAATATAAATATATTAATAAATAGATGTATACTGGGAGCATATCAATCTTCAGTCTATTATGCAGTAATACTTTAAATGAGTTAACTGGCTTCAAATTCAGGAAATTTTTCTTTATTTCCATTACAAACTTAATTCTATAAAAATCATTTCAAGTTTCTTAGTAGGCAATTTCACATTTTATTGCTACTCTTCAAGTAAAAGGATGTCTTTCTACAGTGAGCTGGGACTTAAAATACGGTAAGAAGTTGTTGAGATTCAGTCTCTAATAGCAAAGATGAATTTAACATAATTTTCTTTCTAATTGCAGGTGGGAAGCAGCTTGAATAGCACATGGCAACCCTCACCTATGCAGAAAGCACCCCTATCATGTACACCACTACACGGATATGTATGCCTGGTCCATACACTAAACTTAAAAACATGAGACTATTTTTAAAGCAATATAGTAAGTATTTTAATGAATCAACGATCTTCTCAGTAAAGATACATAATCATTTTTAACATCCGATTTTGTTCTTATTTTTGAAATAGGATTTGTTATGTATTATTAATATATTATTTTTTATTATTTTATTATATATTGATCATTATGTAATTAGTGGAAATTAAAGTCAGCTACCATCTAGCCAATGTAAACTGAGGATTAAGGACATACAAGTGACTATCAATGCCATTCCTCTGGGTGACCCTGCTGCGGAACACTCCGCAGCTACTCCATTCCCCATCTTGACATCTAACAACAACCTAGTGACTGGCTTCAAAGTGAGGGATTTATGTTTAAAAAGGCAAATAGCACAAAATGGCTGGAAAAAGGAACACATAAAAGCTAAAGATAACTACCATGATTGTAGCATAAAATCTGATGTTGTCGTTCATGATTTTAGGGATCTGGTCACTGCATGACAAAGTGTATCTGGAGTCCTTAATAATCAAGTATTAGGTGAGAAATGATACCAATCAGTTATTTAGTTTATACTTAGCATGATTTTCAGAAACTTACTTTTAGATGGACTTCTCAGACTTGAAATAACAATGAAAATTATAAGCGTTTTACGTATTTTGCAAAATATAAAAAACCCTAACGATGTTTTTTTGTCAAAACATGGGAACTAACTATATCACAATATGATTTAGCCACTAAATCAGCATAATGTGCATTTTAGATGAATGATAATCCATGAATAATAATAGAAAATGATCAAAGACTTGAAACTCATGAACAACATTTAAAAACAAATTAAAATATATATAAGCATTACATTGGGATGACAGCTTAGATTATGGATAAAAGTTTGTTTTATCCGAAGGAGGTTACAGTTGAGGTGAAATTATCATAGGGCAAGGCAGAGTCCAAAAGTGCCCTCTAAATAACAGAAAAATATGGTAGAACACTTGGGTACCCACACATCTGTGACAAATCTAACCATGCAAGAATGTTTATAATAATCCAAAGGTCTAAACAGAAATCTGTGATGGAGTGGGAGAGACAGAGAGAGTGAAAGAGAAAAAGAGAAAGGAGGAGAGGTGGGAAGGGAGGAAGGAAGAAGGGAAGAAGGAAGAAGAAAGAAAAGACATGAAGGAGGGATGGAGAGAGGGAGAAGGAAAGAGGAAAGAAAGAGACACACACACAGAGAGAAATCCCAAAGCATCCTGGCATTAATGATGTTCAGGGTCTCCAAGTGAGGCCAATGTGTAGCCAAGGTTGAAATCTATTGATCCCTTCCAACTCTCCTCCCTTCCTGGCAACCTATAAGATAGTCTTAAATGGTTTCTTGGAACTAAAGCCTCCTAATGAACTAGAAGCCATTAGGACAATTCAATGACTCTAACACATTTTATGTTCAGGTCTTTTTAGTTTTGAGGCACTATAGAGCTTTTATTGATATGGGCTGTGCCTATAATAAAATTTACTACGTTGGAAATTATAACCAAGAAATTTAAATTTACTCATGAACGAACTTAAACATAAAAACAATGGACCCAAGACCTATTGACATAAAGTTATTTTATTTAAAATTGTATTTTATAAGACAAAAGAATCAGGAAAGAAGTGACAATGTTTGAAAACTTTGCAAAATTTCCTTGAAGTCTGGTTCAGGGGAAGGTATCTCTGTTTTCATCTTGGTTTTATCCCAGTCCATTACAACAATAATGTATGCAACACTTCTTGATGTGTTTTAAAAGGAAAAAAGAAAAGTTGTAAGTAGTATCTTGAAATTATAAAATAAGGTTAATTTCATGTGCTACCCCTACTGAATCCCACCACATCTTACAAACATAACTAACAACTACAGTGAAGACAAGCACAAAATTAACCAACATGTTGTCTTCAAAGGGAACTCTTTTTGAATCTAAATCACGATGCTATCTGTTGCCGTTTACTTGGTCATAGGTCCTGTGGAAAGATGCTGTTTCCAATGGTAACTCTTCTATTATTGTTATTGTGCAGCAGGAGGTTCAGCTCAGTGCCTTGTACATCCTAAGCAAGTGCTCTCCATTAAACTATACTCCCAGCCTTCAGGATGACTGACTTCAACAGAAATTTCTATCATCCAATTTTCAGATCAAAAACTGCATGAGAATAATATGATTCCTTGAATTATTTTTGGATACCTAAAGAAATCAATCCTTGTGCCTCAAAGTTAGGCAGTATAGTTGAAAAAGGAGGTCTTGTAACATAAAAATTAGAGGAGTCTTTTGAAATATCAAATTTACAATGGTTCATATGTTTGCATATGTGTAAAATGTACTTTCAATATTTGTAAATGCTCTCCCTTTACCTTCTATTTTCTCCCAAATTATCTTCTGTGATTTATTAAATTACAGAATTTAAAAATGACATTTGTAGGCAAATGTATGGAAATTATTATGTCAACAGAAGTTAACGCTGACACAGGAAAACAAATACCATGTTTTATCTAAATATGCATCCTAGACTTTAATTTTTATATATGGGTATACATGTAGACACAGACATAGGTCAAGTCATTAGAAAGGAGAGCATAAAATGAGGGAAAAGGTATTAAGTGAGTGGATGGGGAAAATAAACAAAACAGAGTGATATGACTAGAAAGCAGAAGGGAGGCTAGGATGGGAGGTAAGAGGGGCCCAGCAGGGAGCACTGGGGAGGTGGCTGAAAGAGAGGGACTATAGAAAAAAGGCATGCATGAAAATGTCATAGTGAAATCCATGGTTTGTATACTAATTTTAATAACTAATCAAAAACAAAATCATCAATCAACAAAATGAAAGGAAAGCATGCTTCAGTGTAAATATGGCTCAGACAGATTTTTATATAATAGTTGATATTAATTCCTAAGCATTTGCAGCTGCAGTTCCACGTTGTGTGAATGTTTTCCCAGAGTTCACGTACTGAAACTTTTATCTTCATGGTGCCAATGTTGGGAAGTGGGTCCCAATGCTTGGTTCTTGGGTTTGCTGTCCTCATGAATGGATAAAGGTCATTATTGCAGGAGTAGGTTCTCTATAGAAAGGAGTCTGGCTTCCTCTCAGCCCCATCCTCCTTCTCCTCTCGGTTGTGACTGGTGCATCAACAGTGCCTTTTCCAGATCTCAGACTCTCATACCTTAGACTACTGGGCCTCCATACCGCACACCAATTCATCTGGACTCCCTGCAAGTTACTCTTTGTAGCAGGGGAGTGTAGGACTAAGACCATGGAGCTGCTGTTGTGGTTGTTGTTGGCCTCTTTGTTCTAACTCCCAAAGGAGAGAGGTTTATGTCGCTCATGGCTCTGGAGGTTGAGGGTGTGACTATGAATTATGATGGATGTTGGCGAGGGCTCTTTAGGGGATGGCACCACAATGAGAGGGCCTGAAGGAAATGAGAGAGCACATGGGGAGATACTGTCAAGTTGAAGTACTAGACCATTCGATTTACCTCCTGTAATATTGAAAAGGGTGTTTTCCTTGAGGAAGATGGGGGTGGAGCAGGCAACAGAACATAGGTGACCAGAAAGCCCTGGAAGCATAAAGGAGATGGAAGGCTATGGGATGAGGGCAAAAGGAGAATGTGGAGAAAGAGTATAACATTTAATTTTTAATGAAATGGTGCTTTTACCTTGGATTTTATTTTTCTTATATATTGGTATCTCATTTGCTTATTCCATATGCTAGACTATTTGTGCAGCAGCAGTGTGCATACATCTGATCTCATTCTATCTGTCCTGGCCACCATTCACACAATAATTCTGGTTCTGTTCTCTCAGATTTCAGCTGTTTCTTCTACTCAATGTCATCAGCAGACTTAATAAGCATACCTGATAGTCTATCAGCCTAGTCATTAGAAGATGTTAAATAGTACGGAAATGGAAACTGACCACTGCAGAACGCTTCTTGTTATATTTTTCCCTTAATCCATTCCCCAAATGATACTTATAATCTGCATGTTATGTGTTTCCAGTAAGATCGGCCAGTAGTCCTTTGATATGTAATATATTTATAATAATTAAGAAATATTCTAATTGGAAAACTATATAGAACTACTATATAACTGAAAATTCCTCATATAGGAGGGTGTGCATAAGCATAAATAGGCTAAAATTGGCCCTTAGAGCAGCAATGCAAAGTCAGGAAGCAAGGAAAAACCTCTACTGTATCTAGGTGTACACTGCTTGCTTCAACCTTACTAAAATACCCACATGACCCATGGGAAATTATAAAGAAAAATAGCATTTTATAAATCATTAAAGTTTCCACTGTAGCATTCATAGTGGCAAATTATGTCTAAATAACTATCTTTACTTCTCTTTCTAATTGGAATATCATATCTAGTGAATCCTGGCTTGTTTCTCTCTCTGCACCCTCACCTCTAATATATGCACCCTTACCTCTAATATAATGACATCAAATGGGACATGATACACACACACACAAACACACACATCTTTTCATTAAAGAACATTTTTAACTTGTATACTCTTATCAGTGTGTGTGTGTGTGTGTGCGTGCATGTGTGTAATTGTCTGTTTTCAGAGACAGGTTCATGTTATGTAATTCAGTATAAAGTTTGCATTCATATCGCTGCCTTCTGAGTATGGGGATAACAGGATTAATCAGTGATATATAAACATATATATATATACTTTTGATATATATGTGTGTTTGTGTGTGTTTATCTCCTTGATAAATCTCATATTAGTTGAATTCTTTATATTGATTTCCAGACAGAACAAGTTAAGAGGATAATGAAACAAAAAGAAAATTTATCAAATTTTTACCATGAGAAAGATTTTAAGATAATTGATGTTGTTGCTGACTAAAATTGGTTAATAAAAATTTATTAAATACCCAATATAAACAGAAATTATTCTAAATATTACAAAATAAGTAACCTGTAATTCTTCAATGGTTGTTAGATGACCTATGGAGATTTCACTAGAATGGATGATGTTGACAAAACATCCCAGGTACCTATCTATAAGAACAATACTTTACAGAACATCTCAAGTGCTGTCTCAAGAGAGATCACTAAAAGAGATAATTGATTATAGTGGTTTGATATAAAAAAGTAACAAGTGTAAGGCACAGAGCAAGGTTTGAGTATATTCTAGTTGGTAGAAAATTAAAGTTGTACAAGCAGGAGGCATTAAGAGGGACATGCAAATATAATCTAAATATATATATATATAAGATAATAGACACCTACACACATGATTGCTGTCTGTGCCTTTTATAAATGTTGGGGAACCTGTGTTGTACTACAGGATTCTTTTTATTTTTCTTTCTTTTTTAAATTTTAATTTATTTTACATCGCAATCACAGTTTCTTTTCCATTCTTTCTTCCCAGTCCCTTTCCCACCTCCCTGCTGTGTCCCGTTCCCATCCATTCTTCCTTCATTTTTATTTGTACTGCAGGATTCTTAAGTTGATAGTTTTTTTTCTTCTTTTTGTCTTTCTTTTAAATTGATTTTTATTGAGCTATACATTTTTTCTGCTGCCCTCCCTGCCTCTCCCCTCCCCTTCGATTCTCTTCCTAGATCCCCATGCTCCCAATTTACTCAGGAGATCTTGTCCTTTTCTACTTCCTATGTAAATTAGATCTATGTATGTTTCTCTTAGGGTCCTCTTTGTTCTCTAAGTTCTCTGGGATTGTGATTTGTGGGCTTGTTTTCTTTGCTTTATGTGTAAAAACCACTTATGAGTGAGTAAATGTGATAATTGTCTTTCTGTGTCTGGATTACCTCACTCAAACTGATGTTTTCTAGCTCCATCCATTGATAAGTTTTATAGACAAGTGTTAGTAACATAAAGTAGAAGATGTATTCATTTTCTATTGTTCAATACACAGCACTCCCAGTAGGAGTTATTATCTCTCAGTTTCAGTGGTATTAAGGAGCAACTTAGATGAGAAGTTTGATTCAGGGTATCAAAGGCCAGTGTTTGGTCATTGACTGGGCTAGTCCTTATTTCAAGGCTTGACTGAATTAAGATCTTAGAAGAACCTCATCAAAACTATCTCATACAGGGTTCTCCATGGGAGCCTTTCTGGAAAATAACACATGGATTTCTGACATCTTAGCTAAGGGCAGCCACAGGACTGGTCACCATTTTTACTAGGATTGGAGAAGGTGGATGTCTTGGCTTCACTGCCATCTTGACTAAGGAGAACCATGTGGTATGAGTCACTCAAAGAAACAGAAGGTCTCAAAAGGTATATTTAAATTGGGATAAGATATTCATGCAATTCCTGTACTGTCTTAAAAACCAGGTTTATAAAAGATAGGATTTTTAAACCAATGCTTGTCTAATGAAATACTAAAGCTGTGCCTCCATATGTTACTATACAAGAACAAATCTTGCTGACAACCAAACTTTGTAACATCAGAGTAATCCGTTTGGTATTGATTTTAGAGATACTAAATTGTTTATACTGTTAAAAGTTGGTTTTCCCTCTATAAATTATGGTTGTGCTCTATATCTTCACTCTTAAAATTTGAGAGAGGTATTTTATTTTGATTTTGCGAAACACACAGTTGAGAGATTTTAAACTTATTTAAAAGGAAATTTTAGAGTTTCATAGAAAGTTTAGATAAACTGGTTATTTTTTAAGACACAGCTTTTTAAAATGTTTATATTTATAAAGATATGGGACAATTAAAATTTATAAGATATTTTATTATATTGTCTTTGTTAATAAATGATCTTGATAAAAAGATAAATAAAAGGCTAAAAGTTAGGACCACAGCTAAACACTAGATACTGCAATATTTCTACCTTATAATGCAGTAAAACAGTGACCTAAGAAGTTTGATAAAGAACTTGGAAACACTGATTTAGAGACTGTCTCTCCTTACTTAAGGTATATTTAATCTAACAGACACTGACTTAAAGATATATGTCTAACCTTGTTTCTCACAGCATTGTTAAGCCATAGATATTTTAATAGACTGAGTCATACAGGAACTATTACATTCTATAGTGGTATACTGTGTAAGGATCAAAAAGGTTCTCAGTCTCTTATGTTGATAAGTTAAAAGTCTTATCTTGATACTAAAGAACTTCAGTTCAGAAATTGTTATTTTTTTTTATAAAGTGTTAAAGATGATTAAGCCTTGAGATATTTGGGACTATATTTAATAGATGATGGCCCCCAAACTGTCAGAGATTTGCTGAATATGGCATTTAAGATATTTAAACTGATATGACAGACACACCCAGATACTAGCAATGATGACCAAGGTCTCCAAGAAGACAATGAACACAGCAAAAGACGACTCCACCTGGACTATGGTAGTGCTAACCACTGGACATGACTTCTCCAATCCTCACCTGTAGCTAAGGCTCAGCCTAAATTGTGGACAAGCAGGACAATGGAGAGTTGATTGGCCCACTTTGCCTGGACAAGGTGAGGCTAGTCTCCCCATATTCCTCCTGCACAGGAAAGCGTCTCACCTTCTGGGCCTGGTTGCCAAAACTGGTACCTCTGCCCTCATTGCCATGAAGATCAGAGGAGCCTAGGATACCTGTCTAAGTAAAGAACTATAGACTCATCTGTTATTTTGATTAATTCTTCTCAAATCTCACATTGATAGCTAGGCTAACTGCAGCTTTATTAGCTAGGCAACAGCAGACAATCAGCTCCCTCCTTGCCCAAGGCTGCAACCACTTTGCTAGTTCATTATTAGTTAAAGCTACTAGGTCTCTTGTTAAAAAGACAAACAGGTTTGCCTTGTTCCCAGGCTTCATAGTAAAAAATAGACATGTTCTAGATGTGACTTTCCAATAAAAAGCAGACAAACAAAAAGGAAAAAAAACCCCACATTCTTTACAATGACTATTCTCCATTGTAACTACTTGTTTCTCTGGTGAACAATTAAAGCCCATACAAAATCTAAGTTCTGATGGTCTAAGAAAATCTTCTAAGGTATATAAAGATCTGAGGATGTAAAAGCTTAAAGTTCTAAGACTCTCAAAAAAAAACATTTAAGATATGTAAATACAAACTACAAAGATATATCGTTACACTGAGATTAAATGGCTCAAAGTTTTAACATGGACAATTAAAGTTCAGATAAACTGTTAAAACACTCACTACTTATTCAGTCACAAGCTCAAGATTTTAAATGTCCTTTGGTTGTCTTCTAAGTATACACTTAAAGGTGCTTCTCATTGGTCTAAAAACATATATCAGAATCTTCAGAGGAAAAAATGCCCATGCTTTTAAGCCTTTGGCTATGATGCCAAGGTGTAAATCTGTCCCAGCTGTTTTACAGACAACTGTTAATTGCTTTTTTCTACAATGTGAATTTCAGTACAATAGTAATGCTAATATATCTAAAATTTTTATATCCTTTGATAAACTAAAATTCATGTAAGTTTCAGGGAACCAAAAATGTCATAAGACTTGGATCCACTTGTCACAGATCAAATGGAATCCAGAAAAATACAAGTTCCAAATATAAGGTTTTCCTTTAAGTTTCTAAATTTTAACTTCTATACCTAGTCTATATTTGTCTCAGCATTTGGCAAACAGACACTTGGCATCCAGGGAGCACCTGTGAGTTGCTAACTGCTGAACGCTGGGTTTGCTGAAAGCTGATGTGAACCAGTCCATCCAATGTAATTTTGCCCTGTCTCTTCACCTGGATCAGCTAATCAGATGCTTCCAATAAATGGCCCATTACCCAGCCTTTGACTAGGCTTTCAGCCTTTCTGAGTCTTAAACTCCTATACACCAGTTAAGCTGAAAGCAGCTACAGAAGGGAATGCATCGTTCCTGTCCTATAACAGACTGAAAATGCTAAGTTACCCCCCGTCATCCCCCCAAAACACAAAACCAAATACTCCTTGACGTAGGGCAAAATGGCTCACATTCTTGGATTTATCAACAGGGATATTCGTTAGCTAATAGTTCTACAATACAATAAGATGCTTGGACTGAGTTATACAGAACAAAAATATGTAAACCGGTGCTCATTATAGAGTCAAGGATTTGACCCAGGATACAACTTCAGGGGGGAATTTAACATGTAAGCTCCACCTGCCCAATGATGATGTAACTTTCTGGGATTCTGGGAGTTGTAGTTCTGGGAAAATAACAATGAAGCCTCATGAGAAAGCAGAACAGGCTATGGGTTTTATGCAAAGAAGCCCTGGACAGCATAAGCCTTGATGCCATTTACCTGGAAAGTTTCCAAGATTGGTTCTTGGAATTCCATCTTGGTCAGTATTTAACATTTTAATAAAAGCTTGCTTTAATTTGATCAAAATGGTAGAATTGGTTTTTCCCTAGTGAATCTCCAGATTAGCACTGGTATTCTGTTCTCACCTCAGTGGTGATCATATCATTTTATGGTGGTTTATTGACTGTGGATTCATTTTATGATGGTTTATTGACTGTGACTTTGTCTTTTTTTTATGAAAGTTAAATTCTACAAAAATGTTTGTAAAAGATTCAGGTTTCTTGCAGCTGAATCAAAGAATATTTAAAGTTTTCTATACTACTTTATCTTTTTATTTGTTTTTTAATTTATTCTTTGGACATTTCATACAGGTTTACAATGTATCTTGATCATATCCACTCTCCAGTTCCCTTCCTCCAACTCTCCTCCTTTCTCAACCATCTTCCTTCCAATTTCATGTCATGTTACATGAGTGGGTGCTGCCCATATATTTGTGGTCGTGCAGCGTGGGGCATGCAAAAACTACCAGTGGCCAACCCACAGTAGTGACTCTCCCTCCTCCCGCAGCCAGCTCAGACAGTAACTAGGGGTAGAACCTCTGGAACCCCTCCCCACTCCATGCTAGAGTTTTTGACTGAATTGACCTTGGGTATGACCTTGCATGTAGCCACAGCTGCTGTGAGCTCATGTGCACATGTCTATGTGCTCATGTCCATGTGACAGCATTTCCCAGCATTTCTTCCCATCATCTGGGTCTTCTGTTCCTTCTACCCTCTCTTTCCCAGTATTCCTCAAGCCTTGTTGGGGACTTGATTTAGATGTTCCAGCTACTGCTGATGACTTACAGTGACTTCTTCTCAGCATTTTGAACAGCTGTGTGCCTCTGCATTAACCACTACTCACCGCAATATGAAGTTTCTCTGTCCAAGGCTAAGAGAAACACTAATCTTAAATCTTTGTTATATCAGGCTACTTTAGGAAATAACCTTACACTGCATTGACCGTCATGCCCATATGGCCATGGGTTGCTGAGGGACCTTTCTATGTCATCTTAAAACAGAAATGGAAGAGGTAAATGCTTTCTCATCAATTTATTGCTTTGTTGCAAACAAAACACTTTTTTCCCAACCTTAGTTATATACTATTATTTGTAAATGATGATGTGGGGCATTATAGCATGAGTTCTAATAGGTCCTTGTAATAAAGGCTCGGAGTCAAATTATGGGGAAAATGCTGAGGGATCAGAGAGACAAAGTAGCGTAGCCACAGTCACCTTACCTACTCCCGTCACCTTACCTACTCCCGTCACTTCCCAGCCGAAGAGACTGAGTTTCTTTTTCCTTCTGTCTTATCACTTCCTTTCTCTGCCATATAACTTCCTGTCTGTCTGGACAGACCTCCAGACTTCTATGGTTAGCTAGTTGCTAGCTCTACCCTCTGTTCTTCAGACAAGCTTTATTTGTACAAACAAGGTATCACCACAGGGCATTAGTTTCTATGTTATAGAACATGTTCAGAATTCCAAAATACCATCCTTGGATGTTGACTGGCACAAGGATTTGTTTTCATTTCTTTATCAATTTGTCCCCTGTAATCCCTAGGGATCTCGCAGCTAAAATGAACAAATCCAGCCATACAAAACTGAGTGGTTGTGAGTTTCTTCACTCTAGAAATCCTTAAAACATGGCTGTAGTTAGTTCAAAATATTGACCAACTGCAGCCTTGATTTAAATTGAATATTCACTTTTAGTTACTCTAACATTTTAAAACTTCATTTCCCTCAAATTTACCCCAAAGGGGAGGCATAGATGCCATAAATATGATAAATTGCTCTTATCAGAGATCTGAGGAATTTTTGGAAAATACAGTTTCTATTGACTGATACTTTTTAACTTCTTTCTTAGGTTTAAAGACCAGTGCCCCAGTAACTTTAACTACATCTAATCTTAAGATACTTATCCTTATTTCCTAAAGGACTTAACTTAAAACCTCTTACTCTTTTCCCTTCAATTAATTTTACATATAGCAAGTATATTTTTAATCAGATTCATGGAGAAAACTGCATTTACATTTGAAATTAGAAGTCTGAAATTAGAAAGAGCACGAAGTAATAATCTAACCTATGATTTTAGAAATCCAAATCAAAAGCTGGACCCAAGCAAGGTATGAAACTTTGATATTTCCATCTATGCTACCAGAATATATATATCCAAAACACCTATTTTAATTTTACTCTGACTATCAAGATTACCCCCTCCCTAATAATTTAATGCTCTTTTCTATGAATAGATGCACACTTCAAAGTCTCAATACAAGTTCCTTGAGTAACAGTTCTAAATAGGAAGCAATAATGCAAGGGAGCCATCTTTTGTTGCTTTCTGAAAAGGTACATTAGTGTTCAGAAATTCAGCTTTTTGATCCAGAAGTCTATATAGAGAAACAGACATGCTATTACCCATTTCATCATCTGAGTAATACCAAATTTTAGATGACCAATATTAGTTGAATATGAAGTAAGAACTAGATAATGTGTGCTATGCTGGCAACTAAAAGGAGAGAAGGTATCTAACTCCCCAAGTGAGGCAGCAAAGAGGTGAGTGAAAAGGAGGAAGAGAAGTAATAAATGAAAAGACAGCTAATATGGGGGACGATGTTGAAAGGTTAAGTGGAGAGGGGTTTTGAGAGCTTTATCTTAGGGCAAAGTAGTAGAATGTGATCAATTCAAACATGTACATATGTATGCGTATACACATGGATTTATTGCTAGCTAAAATAAAATATTAAGTGGGCAAAAACTAATTTGAATGCATTATTCCTCCAACAAGATATTTCTTTAATACCTTCCAAATTTACTTTGGTAGCAGACATTGTTTTTGCTCAAGAAGTATTTCTGTAGTGAGAAAAAAAAGCACATAGTTCTTTTATTATTTAAGGAGCTGTAAAATATTGGATAAATTCCTTTAAACGTTAAGCCAGCTTATCATGTAATGACAGAAAGATGGTAGCAGCTATGGAAAGGGCTCACACAATCAGACCACAGTTTCAAACCACGGGGCTGCGGCTGTTTCAATATGCTGAGTGCTAGTGTGCAGTCTGTTCAGTGGCCACCATGCCCCTGGTCTTTATAGGAAATGTGCTCAGATGTTCACCTTCTGTACCACTGATTCACTTGAATTCTATCCCTACACACAAGGGTCCAAATCCTCCTTCCAACTTCCACATGTGGTCAGATCCGCAAAACGTCATTGTCTTTACTTTTACTTCTGGTGAAAATGAAGGCACTCATGAACTCCCCAATTCCGTCTGTTTGTAGTTCAGGGTTTAAGTAGCTATGCATTTAAAGACTTTATGACAATCAGATTGCAGAGTCAGAAATAGGATGCCTAAATGCTTTTGTTTTTGAGACCACAACTTGAAATCCACTTATACACTTGTGTATAGGGCTTTCAACCTGAAACCCAGAAGCTTAGATTACTTTTCCGGCACCATTGTTTTGTCATTACAGTATAAGGTGGCTTAAAACTTCCTTTGTCACAGTTTTCGAACAGTCTACATCTTGGGGCTAGAGAGATGGCTCGGTGGTTAAAAGCAGTGACTGCTCTTCCAGAGGCCCCAGGTTCTCAGTTCCAGGAACCATGGTGACAGAAACAAACAACAAACAAACAAAACATCAGAAACTCCAGTTTAAGGGAATGCATTGCCCACTGCTGGCCTCAGTGGGCATTGCCTGCACATGCTGCACAGATCTATATGTAGGCGAAGCTCCCATATACATGAAATAAAGAGTTTTTTTTTTAAAAGCATTCTGTACTACGAGGTCTTAATTTATAAAATGCACTAAACACTAGTTTAATAAGCCTTTAGAAGAAATAAGGGGGAAAAAGTTTGTGTTTATGAAGTAGCCCTGAAATAATATGTGATACTGAAGGAAAAATAACTGACAAAGATAAAACAAAAACAAAAAGAAATACTTGGTTTAATCCACAAATTCTTTCTGAATTTTCCTGAATGTACATCCAGAACATGGCTAGTTCCTCCTCCTTGTCCTCATGATATACTCAGGTCAACCATGACCACAGAAGCCGTTTCAGAAAAATGTTTACTGTCTGTCTGGGCACATTGAAAAAATGTGTCAATTTGGGCTGTAAAAGGGAACAGCTTATCAAGAGGTAGTCTGTTCTGTTTATAGGACACGTCTGATAGAGGAATATATTCTTTGGCTGATTTGAAATATGTTAACCTTCTAATATCTCTTATACCAGTGAAAATATGACTCATCCCAGGAGCCTAGCATCATTTTGCGATGGTGGCAGTGGTGAGTCGTTCGCTCTGTCACTGTAGAACACCTTTGCAGTGCTACTGTGAATTACAGCTCCGTTAACATTGTTTACCACCTAATTATTGAGAAGCACCGCCATCCATCTCTGACAGCTCACTAAACGGCTCAAGACACCATAGTATTTGCAACCAGAACAACAAGGTCATCGCAAGTTTAATTAGCCACTATCCATTATAAAACAGCAAATAGTCTATGATGAGAAGCAAAATTCCAATTTCTGAATATGCCTCATAAAATGACAGAGAATGGCTCATTTCCCAGTGATTCTAATAACAAATATATGTAATATCACTTACAAATGTTTTATTATAATCTATAACGATCAGTGAGCAGAATTAATCAGAGGTTACTCATAAGTCTCCATATTGTGGCTCTTGGTTTTAAAGTGTACTTACCTTCTAACATTTGGCATAAAAAGGGACAGCACCACGTGAAAATGAGGCTGAAAATTCTTTTTGGAATTTGAATGTGGATATATAAAGTAAAATCCAGGGATATTCTTTGTTATCAGGATTTTGATTCTAAACCTTAAAATTTTTGATTTACCAACCAATGTTTAGACAAAAGTAAAATTCTTTAAGTTAACACAGACTCCTGCATATCTTCTGGTGAGGATTTATTGTTATTTGCATTTCAGCTGATATACTGGGGGAAAAGCCCCTGGAAATATGAATGTGTCACGGTTCTCATTTTAAAAAGTAAAATATAATAACTCAGCCAAGGTCAGGACCCTGATGATTAGCTTGGATCGATCAAAATCATCACCTTGAGAGGGCGAATGTTTGGAATCCTAAATAATAGCTTCCCTGTGGGGAAGACAGTTCATCTTCTTTCCATTCTTTGCCTCATCAAGGCATTTTCTTCCCATTTTGAAACTTTGGTGAAAAGAATGAGTATGACTTCATACATTATATTCATATTTAATGTTTTATTTTATTTCAAATGTCAATTATAATGCTCAATTACTTGATCTTTTTATCATGAAAACATGACTAAAGTATTAATGATTAAAAATATCTTAAAATTTTAAAATTAAACACTGGTAATTCTAAATATGTGTCACATAATGAAATAAAAATTATGGCAATAAAGTATTTCCTTACCAACTAAAAGAAAGGGCAAAGTCAGTCGTTTTCCTTCTAGATTTTCTAATATGCAGATTTTCAAACTTGAGTGTACAATATATGCATCTTGGGTACAAGTTATAATATAGATTCCTGGATTAATTACCATAGTATCTAATTCTGACATTTTAGATAGAGTTCATGGTCTTGACAAAATACCTCAGATCCAAATAAGAGAAGCCAGTGTATAAATAAATCTAAAGTAAAAGTGTCCAAAGGTCAGAAGGAAATATGTCAGTTTCTACATTAGTCTATGTCATAAAATTATTTGTGCAAATTTACAATAAGTAAAATAACATTATCACAATGTTGTTTATTGCATCTCTGTCTTGTTTGAGTTATAATATAAAATTCATAGTTTCTTTAATTTTAGAATATGTCAAAACATTGACATTATTATGTGTTTCAAATCCATAAAAATATTTAAGCATATAGAATCTAGCAGATTTTGCATTAAGTCAATGATCTGAGCATATATTTTGTATTTACTACATCATGAAGCTTGGGTTATAATAAAAAGTCTGGTATGTCAGTGGAATATTCCTTTGTAGCACCTGGATAGTTTACTGGGTACCATTTCTTACTTTATTTCACCCTATGGTGTGGGAAGTCCTGTAAATGTGTTGCTTTTATTGGTTAATGAATAAAGTTGTTTTGGTTAATGACTTAGCAGAGTAAAGCCGGGTGGAAAATCTGAACAGAGATATATAGAGAAAATAGGTGGAGTCAAGGAGATGCCATGTAACTGCCAAAGGAGAAAGACACCAGAACAAAACCCTACCATTCTGCAGTGGGGAAAAAAGTGAGCTGTCTCCGTTTACAAATAGCGTGGGTCAACTACATCCACATAAAAACTAAGAGAGCTTGGAAAGGAATTCTAGACAGAAAAGAACGGAGTTAAGCACAGCTTCTTGATAGCCACATTATTTTCAGAATTTCTCTGTTTGCTGGCGGCAAACAGAGGTGCAACTCGTTTGAGAGAAAGTTTTCTGACTCAGCACTAGCAGCAAAGATTGCATTCCTTCTTTCGGGCCTGTCAGTTCTGGCTTTTTCAGGATGTCCTGCATGTAAATAGGGTTTGTGAGCAGTGTGCTACTATTTGCTTAAGGGCAACATAGACCTTCTTTGTCCCTGGGGCTGGAGCAGTGAGCATTGCTCACAGGGGCAGTGAACATGCCTCCACCATGTTGGACTGGGCAGAATGAGCAGGTAGGGCCATGGAGTTGGTCCTAGTCATGCCTACTTAGCATATAAAAAAATGCTCCTGGTCAGAAAATGATTACAGATACAAAATAAAGACAGATTCAGATAAAAAAAGAAGGAATGGGTCAAAGTGTTGGATAAATGTACATAGGCTTGGGTAAAGAGAAGAAAAAGAGTATAGACAGTTACAAAAAGAAGTAAAGTTTTTACTTTAAAGAAACAGCAAAAGTAATATAAAAGAGTAAAGAAATAAAGAAAAATAAGCCACGTAAAGATGGAATATACACAGAGAGTCTAGATTATGTATATTATTGTGTTTTCTTTGAATTTTATTTTTCTGAAGAGAGACATTTTATTCTGGGGGTTGCTAAGTTAACCCAACATAAATATATCTTGACTTCAAAATTTGGGTCTAAGTATATGTTGCTTTTGAAAAGAGATTCTGCATTTGTTTCCACAGAGGATTGTTTCTAATGAGGTTTTATGGAACAAGACCCCCTGAAAGCTCTCCTGAACCCTAAAACACTTTGGCCAATAAAAAGCAGGAAGCAGTTTGGAGAGAATAACCCTCAAATTCCCAAAGTGATGGTTCATAAATGTTTGTTTTTATTTAAAGGGGGTATGACATAGAGCTGGATACTTTGCATTGGTATAGATCTTGGTCTATTGATACAAATTTAAGGTCGATTTTGTTAAACTGTGTATATGCATTTCTGTTCTTATTTAAGGTATTGTGTTTGTGCAGCTCATTTAAAAATGTAATGTATAAGAAATACAGATTAATAGATAGTCATCTACAATGTAATCATGTTAGTTAGTTTTTCTAGATATACAGAGATATATTTCAGATGGATAGGTATTCCCCAAATCTTTTTAAAACCTACAGAATATGGCATTTAAAATGTTTTAAGAACTTGGACTTTTCTTGACAGTGAGACATGTCTGATTCTGGCAGCACCAATTACTTCAGAGAGGTTGATGGGCATAGAAGAAACTTGTTATGGAATTTCCTTCAGTGTGACAAGGCTAGCCATTTGGTCAAGAAACTGTTTTTGCCTAGACTGCATGATGATATGTTGTATGAACTGGACATGCAGGACTCACAGAAAAATGCCTTCTGAACTTGTCAAAAAGTGAAACGGTCCTCCAGATTTCCTGCTTCATGAAAGAGTCTGCCAGACATTCTTCAGGATACAGAAGAAAGTGACTGACAAACTTCCAATATAGGGGAAACAGTTTTTCAAAGTTCCTGCTTCATGAAAAAGTCTGCCAGATACTATGTGTCTGTAGGCTTAAGATAAATGCCCCAATGTTACAAAAGAACTTTGGGTGACTGTCCAGGCAGTGAAATGTCTCTGTCAATTCTAGAGTTTTGAAAGTTGCTTACAATGCACTTCCTGTTTACTTAGGTTATATTATCTCCTTTTGGAGTAATTAATGGAGTTGAAGAAAGATAGTTATAATAATCAAAGATAATTAGATATAAAACTTTAGACTCACAAAGTTGGGATAAACAATATAGTATTTTCCTTAATTTGCCAAATGTAAATGGACTAAATATTGTACCTCTAATTCTTACTTGATAACTGTTTTGTTACAAGTAATTTTGCTATGTTAAAGTTAAAAACCTTCCTTTAAATTAGACAGAAAATGGGAAATGATGTGGGAAGTCCTTCTGTATATGTTTTGCTTTTATTGGTTAATGAATAAAGTCAATTTTGGCCAATGACTTGGCAGAGTAAAAGCAGGTGGGAAATCTGAACAGAGATATAGAGAGGGAGTAGGCAGAGTCAAGGAGATGCCATGTAGCTGCTGAAGGAGAAAGTTGCCTGCAGCAAGCCAGAACTTTACAAGTAGGCCACAGTCTTGTGACGATACACAGATGGATAAAAATTGGTTAAATTAAGATGTAAGAGTTAGCTAAAAATATGCATAAGCTATTGGCCAAACAGTGTTGTAATTAATATAGTTTTTGTGTGATTATTCTGGTCTGAGTATCCGGAAAATGAAAGAACAGTCTCCACCTACAAGCCTATGTACATATGCTCTAAAATATTCCTGTAGTGAAGGAAGAGATGTTCTACACAGATGCAGATGCAGTGTTTGGCTTTTCTTCTCAGTTTTCATTAGGAACAGAAATAAAGTCTCATTTCAAAAGAGAGAAGTGCTATATTACTCTTGTTTCTTTTCCCATAAATGATAATATCATTCTCTCTTTAAGTTTGCCACAACAACCTCTCTTCAGCATAAAAAGCAAAAAATGTACTACACTTAGAAAAATTATTACATACTCTTTGGAATAGTTGTTATATAATGTATATGAAAATAGTTTTAAAATATTAAAACAATATGTACTTAAAATAGAATTAGCTATTTTGTATGCATCGTTGTACAAATATAAATTAATGTGTGTTAGTTGAGTATGTTATCCCAAATTACATGCTTAATGCAACTTTATCAAATAATTACAATAGTAATTATTATCCATTTTTTATTTTAGTTGTCAATAATTCTCATAATTTTTCCATTTTCCCATTAAACTCCAAATATATCCATTCATTCATGCATGCATTATAAATGTTCTGTGTAATGAGCACAAATAAAGGATGTGGGCACTGTTCTGGAGACATGTATCTCTTGATATGTCATTCAAACCTATTGCTAATCTTACAGATTTTCTCCATTACAAGAATTTCCAAAATTCTGCTTACTTCCTTCCTCTCACCCACCACCTCAGCCCCCTCCCAGTGCTTCTACATCCTATATCCTTTATCATAAAATAGTGATTATCATACCTGATTTCAACCTCATTTTTGAATCAAAAATCAAGTCTGTTATCATTTCATTAATGGCCTTGGATAAATTAAATACATGCAGAAGTATTTGGAATGGGCTGTGTACAACTAAATACTCCATGAATATATATTTCTTCTCTATAGTTATCTATCCATCTATATTGTAACATGGCTGTATGTCCAACTTTGTTTCTAAATCTCTAATGAACCACATTTATTAAATAATTTTTCTTTGAACAATTATTTTGTAATTCTATAGTAATTCAACTGAAAGTTTAAGACCCTTCATGTTTAGTATACTATTTCAGCTTAACACCTTCTACAGTCCCTGTCTACATAGAAGACTTAAGCTCAGTTCAGTAAGTTTCTGGTCATTCCCTAAATTCCCAATACTTTGCCATACCCAAGAGTTTGTCTCCTAGTTCCTTGAACTTCCAGTGTTCTTATCACCTCCCTAAATTTTGTTAGACAAAGTGTGAATGCTTGCATTTTCCTAGCTCTGCTTATAATTTCTATTTTTAGTACAGCAATTCTATGAGATTTTCAATGGAATTCGAATGACAAGTATCAGCAGGTGACCATCACTCTGCAGTGATGAACTACCCTAGAAGGTCAGTTTTGTTCACACTGTGTTTGTATCATACTTTTTATGTCTTGCTTATATCACTAGTTTGTAAACACTTTTAGGGCAAGGCTGGGCTCTAATTTTTCTATCTCTCATATAGAACAGAATTTGTTCATAGTAATGGTTCATTTCATGATTACTAATGAAGAAAATTAATAAAAATAAGGTCAACTCTCAACATACAATCATTAATAACTTAAACCCATATACTTCCAGCAATTAATGGATAAAACATTAGCAAAGAACCATCTCTTGTTTTAGTAATTTTATTCTAATATGATGAATTTTATTGGTGAAGAATTTGGAAAATATAGTGTAAAATCTACCTTTACTTAAGTGATTCAACAAATCTTTGTTTAAAACAGCAATTTCACATATAACAAGCATACAAATGTTCATGGAGACTCAGAACTCCAAATGTAAGTCTCCTGTTCTCGTGTTCTTAGTTAAAGCTCACAGGCTCCATTGAGAACCCCACCGCATGCCATCCCTCATCTTTCCTTGTCATTGAACACTAAATTGCATTGTGTATTATCATCCCCACCCCAAACACAAATATCCAAAGTTGCAAAACTCTTCATTGCTTCCAAGAGCATACAGAAGTGGGAGGAAATGACCTCCATAAGGGCAAATTACTATGTACTCTAGATATCCCTCTCCAATCAATAGCCAGTTTTGTAGAAAGTTTTGTGAGCACTTTCCCTCTCTCTTTTGCAAAGCATGCTCTCTCTCTCTCTCTCTCTCTCTCTCTCTCTCTCTCTCTCTCTCTCTCTAGTCTCTAACTCATAGAACTTGACTGATTGAATTCAATCAATTCATTCAAGCAGTGCTTGAATGACATCCATACTTAGAGCAGGGACTTGACTATTGGTTTTACCAGTAACTGCAATATTTACAATAATATAGGAATGGAATGAGGTCATTCCTTATCCCTTCATCCACAGGTGACTTCAACCAAGAATTCCTTCTCTCGGTTTTGTTGAAGACTGCTCTAGATTGATAGAAACCAGTCTTTACTCCACTTTGATTTTATGCAGAAGGTACCATTTTTCACAATCATTTCCTAGAATTTTCTTTTACTTGTTGTCACTTTCATGGGTGACATCAAAATTGAAATTGCTTTTTTATTTTTATTTGGTTTTGTTTTTTATTCATTTTACATACCAACCACAGTTCCCCCTTCTCTTTTCCTCTTCCCCTGTCCCACATCTCCCCAACCCACCCTCATCCACTCCTCAGAAAGGGTAAGACCTCCCATGGGGAGTCAGCAAAGCCTGGTACATTCAGTTGAGGCTGGACCAAGGCCCTCAAGTGCAGCTTTCATCACTACTTTTCCTAATTTCAAATTCTAGATAAGAAAATCCAGTTTACCCCTCATGGTCAACGTTAGGAATGTTATCTAGTTTACAGTGATCATAAAATCTTAATAGGCATTGCACACTTTCATTAAGCAATAGAGAGGAAGAAACATGACATTGACAGTTCAACCCAGACTGAGATACATCGCAGGATTATCTCAGAAATGAACAAATGAATAAATATGGAGAGTTCTAGTTCCCAGTGAGTTGGAGCAAATATACTTATTCCCATTACTTCTTCTGAATCAAGATACTAACCCTAGACAGGAAGCATGAGCAACCTTATTAAAACTTTCAGAACTGAACAGTAGCAGGTGGTTTGGGGAAGAATGGTGTATTTAAAGCATTGGAAGCTAGCATGAGTCGACTATCCTTTATTCTTCCTGTGTTTCTCACCCTCTGTGGAAGTGAGTCAGAGACTGCAGCTAGGAACTCCACATAGCTCCTCAATTATGCCTTGAAGATTAAAAAGAAAAAAACAATATTCACGACCAAATTAAAGTGAGACTCTCCCATTCAGATTTTGCTTTCTTTTGTACATTCGCCTATCTCTTTTCTGTATTTGTCTAGCCCTTAAGAATTCCTGTAGGAGTATCAGGGACCGGAATCAGGAGCCTAGAGGAGAATTATTCTGAAGAAAGAGTCTTTCTCTAAATTCAGTGGACTTATTAAACATGTGGAGGAGAGAATGTGCCAATCGCACCTTTCCCTTCTTTTCCTCTCGCATGGACATCTTATAGCAGGGCATGCAGGATGACACAAGACTAAAATGTAAAGTCCCAGGAACTGAGGAGTATTGAGGAGATCATGAAAAAAGAGAGGGAAAAATTGGGAAAGTAATTGTGTAAAGTTTTTTATGGAAATATGAATTGAACTCTGAGCTCATACACGGGGGACTGATTATTTTAATCAGAATGAAACTTTGAGATCTGAAGTAACTCATAACCATCCCCCATATCATAAGACTTGGATCTGTATTCATGATGGATCTATGTGGCACAGCAAAGGTCTTGAAAATTAAGCGTATCTCACAGACAGTCAGGTACACAGGTACAATTTATTGAGCAAATCTCACGTTATTCATATGCTTTAATGTGCTTATCTTCATAGCATTTGTACTTTGCTCCAATACTTCAAAAAAATACAAGTGTTTGTGAAATAAAATGAATCCATCTACACTGTCCATTATACTAACACAGGACCTAAAGCTTCATAAAACATTCAGGTCACCCAGCACACAATCCCAATGTATGCAGCATATGAAGACCCACAAAATCCTCAAATCCAAGAAAATGAGAATATTTATCAATGCTAAGATGACAGTGATATTAAAACTATCTGACAAGAACTTTAAAGCCATTGTGGTAAAGCAGTCAAAACAAGCAGCTGTGAACATTCTTGAAACCAGCAAACTACAATAAGACCTAGAATATATAAAGGAGAAAGTGCATGAATAAGGATTATAATCAAACAAGTGATTCTATTAATAAATCCAACATGCAGAGATATGTTTATGCTAATAGGTCCACCCTTATGACCACATTTTTAGATAGTATCATGAGCAATGCACACGAAATATAGGGACAAAATAAGAACAATAGAGGATATAATTATGGATATAAAAATTTCTATGTTGTGCTTGTTCCCACGATTCATAATTATTTACTGTGCATTTTGCTTTCAAGTTGCTTGATGAAGCCTGAGCCTTTTAGAATTGGTAGAAATTGCTCCTCAGTCATAGAGGTAGAGAAAGGCCCATGGTTATAAAGTACCATGGTGGCAATTGCACTTACAAAGAACCAGTCTAAAATGTCTGTTTGCATATCATTTACATTTTTGTCGCCATACCTGTCAATCAGCTCTAGCGGCTAGCAAATCAGGTAGCCCACTTGGGAAACTGGGCCAAAGGAAAACAATTCAAGGTGATCTAAAGTATATGAAGCCCTGTATGTATATTCATTTTTTAGGGAATATTTTTGAAAAATAATAGCATGTGAAAATATCTGATTAGGATGCCTCAAGGAGCAGTTTTTCATCTTTTTCTTATTTTTGTTATTCATATCAAACTTTGCTTAATTTTGCCTCTTTTCTGTATAATTTTCAAATTATCATGGTACTTCCAAATAACACTTTGTGGTTAAATGCTGAGAAACTCTTGTGCTTTATTTATTTATTTACTTCTTTATTTGATTTATATATTTGTATAATATGCTAAATAAATATATTTATATAATACATTTGTGTGTGTGTGTGTGTGTGTGTGTCAGGATGACTGAAAAATCTCTAAGGTCACAGACATACATATTGACATCAGATAGATGGACCCAGTAACAAGAGAATAAAAATTGCTATTTCTAGAACAGAAGGTCCTGGAGGTTGAGCAACCATCCCTTTTAGGTAGGAATTCTGGGGTTTACCCCTGGTGCTTATATTTCAGCCTGGGAGATAAAACGCCTGTGAATGATGACATGAGGAAAATCCTGCTTTCTTAATAATGAAGTTTCCATAAGTGATGTTTCTTTCGGGGTTAATAGCCAGTTATTGTGTCTGCAGAATCCGGGGACTGAGAAGGTGCTTAGCAATCGTTATCATTACGGCTGCTCTGTGTGGTTGCTGGGAAAAGGGTCACCTCAGGCATCCTAGACAGCCTCACCGTCCTGACTGGCAAAGAGCACTTTTTCCAAGGGCTGTAGTATTTGGTTTAGTTTATAACTAATGTTGCAAAATTAGCTTTCTCACAAGCACACACTGTGAAATTAATATTTTCACCTCAATAATGTAAAAATTGTGATGTTGGCACCCAAAACACTCTGTAAGTTAGCTATGACGTTGGGCCCTTGTCATCTTCCTTGGAGCGGGTAATCCCTGCCAAATATTTTCCTTTGCACTAAATCTGTGACCATACTAACATTCATTATGGGACGGGAGGATAACCCAATCAACAAGTTTGCTTAAACAGATAACCTTTCTTTGTTAAAACTTGTACACAAAAAAGATGTTGTATGGAAGTAAGGACTAAGGGGAAAAAAAGGGAAAGAAACATTGTAGCAATTTGCTGAACATGGAGACTTATTGAGGATGCAGTCCTGAATAATACACACTAGCTTTGCTCTCCTCTCTTTAGTCTGTGTGGAGAAGCTATGAATCATTCATGGTCTCCCAGCTGAGAAGGGCTTCAAAGGGGATGGTTCTGATTGGATGTCCTGTGTGAATTGCCATGCTGCAGAATCCGCTACACCCCTAGCACTGGAGGGTGGAGGAAGCACTTTCATCTGGGCCTCCAAAGTGTTTAGGGTCACAGTTCACCAGGAGATAACGATGTAGATGTACATTCAGAATTAGCTGCCGAGATACCTGTGTAGTGCGGTGTGGAAAAGTGAGCCAGTTAGATCCCCAGTGGATGCTGTGAATCAATTACTGTATTCTGAATACAAGGTTGGCTGCAGGGGATAAACAGATGTCAGAGAAATTTTCCCTAATAAGACCCTGGTAATAGAAGAGCACTGTCAGCTTCATTTTGCATTAAAAATCTCATTTCCTCTTTATATGACCAGTTTTATTAGTTTCCTAAACAAAGATATTTTGTGTAACTGTGAGCAGCATTGTGTGAATGCTACCACCAAATTTTGTATTTAGACTGTCTCATAAAAGTCAAGGGAAAGAGGATAAGTCTATCTAAAGTTGCAACTTGAATAGTTTTACCGTATAGTAAAGTATAGTAAAAATAGTTTCTGTGTGAAGTGTCGTCCACATGGTATTTGGCAATGCTTGATTTTCATACTAAATCAGCAGAATCAAAATTCCAAACGAATTCACACAGTGTAGATTGAAGCTAACATTTAAGTCTTTCTGTGTCTTTTATTTTTCCTGTCATGGGTAACATTAATATAAAACTGCTTCAATTCTATCTCAAGTGAGAGTTAATTTCTCTGGAAAATTTCATTTTTAAAACCTTATGCGTTGAAAATTATCACAGGCATGGTGTATTTAGCACAAAAGGAAGTTGACATCCATTTCTTTCCCTCTATTGCCTTTGGAGGCCCAAATTGATGTCAAATGTCATTTTGAGGTATCTACTAATATCCAATTAACCTCTCCCTTCATCTGCAACTATCTAAAAGAGAGAGAGAGCATCTCCTTCAGGCTGTGCAACAGTAGATTTTCTGAATAAGACTCCAAGTAGAGAAAACAGATGAGGAGGTGATGTGAGTTCACTTTGCAATGTCATATTGATTTCTCAAGAATATGTTGTTTTAAGATTCACTGTACTCCAAATTCTTAGAATGTGAAACCCTTTGTTCCAAACACCTAAAACCCAGGAATGCTCGAGGAAGAGTTTTTTCTTTATGATGAGAAAGACAAAAACAACAAAGGTCACATATTCAAATGGCACAAACAAATCAGATGGGCCAGAACTGTGCAACATACATCACATATATATTACAATATGCCTTACATATATAATATACTATTGTGTTGTGAAACTTAAGCATTTTATTTGATGTTACCTATTTAGCTATTGCCTGCTTTTGTGAGACCATTATGCCTTATCTAGAGAGCCCCTCTAACTATGTTGGCTGCACAAGACAGATAGTGGATTTGTCCTTTTCCAGTCCAAGATTGGGTAGCCCAACCCAAAGAGAACTCTCACACGATGAAGAAAGATGTTGACAGAGATTCTGCAGGTGGTATTCTTCCCCTGGTTCCGGGAACACTTCCACTCTAGGTAGTTTCCCTACAGAATACGATAAATTAAAGTGAAATGTTCAAGCAAACTGAGGTTGTAATTCTTAAAGACATCTCCATGTTTTGAAAGAGAAGTAGTGTCATGTCGATACCTCGGTTTCGGTAGTTGCATTCTTCCAAGACTCTGCTTCAATTTCATTTTAATTTGGTGTTCTTTACTACTGGTTTGAATTTTGAGTAACTTATTTTAATTTTTAATTTTGTGTCCTTCACTACCGGTTTGAATTTGAGGACTTCCAACGTTTACCACTACTTCAAACGTTTTTCCACAGATAGTATTCCAAAGGATTTCTTCAGACAAGATGTGTGGCATTATTTATTGACCCATTGGATTATATTAGTTAATAATAGATTAAGGAGAGGTGAAAAGTAAATCTGGAAGATTATTGACACATTGAGTATTGAATCATTATTCATTGTTATGAAAAAAGAGACTTGAAGCAGCTTTAGTCCATGGACATGAGACTCTATAGAGCTTTGGAGTTTGTTTTCCATGTGATCACAACCACAAAGGCCACTTGCAAGAGAGAAACCAAAGACAAATTCGCACCTTCCAACTATAAATGTCACCATTTTCTTGTGATAATACACTCTATTTATTATTAGAATATGGATATATGCCTTTTGCGTCTGAAACACTAGATTTTTATAGATAGTAGATTAGCTACATAAAGGTAACTGATTACAAATAATTTAATAATAAATTAATTGATTTGTGGTCTCATTTAGAGTCTTTTCATCTGTCTTTTAGTCTCAAGTATGTTGCCTTTCTATTTTGAAGATCTTTCCTTAAAGAAATGCATCGGGTATACATTGTTTCATACAGCTCCTATATCAGGAAGTGGGTAAAACAGCCACCAAAATAAAAAGTGACCTTTGCAAAAGTACTAGTGCAGAAAGTTTGAAGTGCAAAGTCACTGCTCCTTAGTGCTGAGATGGAGCATCTGAGGAAAGCGGTATCCACACATCAGCATTCTAATGGGATCTCGTTTTCTTGTGTGATGGCTGAGAACTGGTTCTGATAACATACAAATGAAATCTGAATGTCCATGAATGGTACTGACAAAGTTAATATTTAATTCAATACCACTTGTGAGTCACGAAAATCTTGTTAGAATTTACATAAGAAAAGTTCAAATTATATTTATTCTTAAAGGCTATTAACTTTCCCACCTTATTTTTCTAAAACATTTTCCATGTTAACATGTTTTGAATAGTGGATTTAAACATATTTGAATGGATAGTGAAATTTAAAGAATAAATAGCACAGTGGTTTATCATAAGGAGTTTTAAAAACAAAAGGTTTTTAAGGGGAATATATTTAATCTTGAAATATACAGTCTAACAAAATTTAAAAACTATTTCCCATTATTTTGATTTTGATCGAGCAGATAATGATTTATATATTACATAGAAATGAATGTGAAAGTTATCACAGTGTCCTGGTGCAGGACCAGGAGTCATTAAGTTCAGTGTTACAGCATGCAGAGCATGCAGTAGGTGGATCATGATATGGATCAATTAATAGCTGAATAATGAAAAAATGAGTGAAGACTACTTAATTCCATTTAGACAGTAGGCAGTGCACTTGTTTTTAGGTCAATGTCTTATACATTTGTTTCAGCACACCTTCCTCATTCTTACACATACTCTACAAATGGATTTTGACATTCACTTATTTTTAGGCAAGGTGGAGTAACTGGCACTTAAAAGTACAAGAATGAGTGATATAAGGAAGAGGAAGATAATTGAAAGTTGAGTGTATTATAGCAAATTCAGTGATAGAAAACAGGGTGATTATGGCCTTCAGCCTCTGCTCATATCAAATACGGTGCCTTGGTTCTCAAGAGAGGCAACATAGACGCTGAGTCTAGATCTGAACACTACATAAAACTTAGTGGAAAAAATGGGGATTCATGGTTAAGGTCTGTGAAAGTTAATCAAACAAAAGGTAGACATACATAGGGGGAACATGATATTCAATTATCTGGAAATCATCAAGCACGACCTCAGTGTAAATTTATTTATTTTGTTTTTATTTTTTAGAAGTGGGTCTCACTATATCATCCGGGTTTCTTAGTTGTGGTTTCTATTGCTATGAAGAGGCACCATGACCACAGCATCTCTTGTAAAAGAAAACAATTAATCTTAATCATGATGGCTCACAGAGAGTTCAGAGATTTTGCTCATTATCATCATGGTGAGAAGCAAGGCAGCACACAGGCAGACATGAGGCTAGAGCAGGAGCTGAGAATCCTTACATCTTGATTCACAGACAACAAACAAGAAATGGTTTGAGACACTGGGTCTTATCTTGAGCATGAATGAAACCTCAAAGTATCCTCCACAGTAACATACTTTCTGTAATAAGGCCATGCCTACTTCAACAAAACCTCCTAATAGTGCCCCTTTGGGGGCCATTTTCTTTCAAACCAGCACACTGGTTGGCCTGTAACATGTTCTGCAGTTGACTTAAACATTCTGTTTCGGCCTCTAGAGTGTTGCAGTTTCAGGTGTGAATCACTACACACGATTCTGCTTGGCATTCTTCATGAATCTGATAAAAGCCCATGGATAGAGAGGGAAGGAGTTCATGAATTAAAATTGTGATTGGAGTTTGACATGGTGGTATACACCTTTAATCCCAGCACTCCAGAGGCAATGTCAAGCAGATCTCTGTGAGTTCAAGGCCATCCTGGTCTCTATTAGAATCTTGTACCAACTAGGGCTATATAGTGAGAACTTGTCTCAAAATAAATAAATAAATTAAATTATTACATTAAAATAGATTATTATATTATTATAGAAATAATATGAAGATGATCCATAATTTTATAAGAATGTTGAACTCTATGTTTGCTTGGACTTTCCCAAACATGAAGACAGTAACCAGAATTCTGAAAAATGTACCAGTGTCAAAGTATGATATTTTAAAAAATGAAAAAAAGGGCAAATGTATAGCATTAAAACTCAGCAAGAACAAAGGATCCTTTCCAAAAACACGAAAACAAAATATGGTGTCCTCTTCCCCCAAAATGCTAGCTAACACCATTGAAGAACGGATCCTACTGCCTAGCCTTGCCAGATAAGCCTCTCAGTGAAGAGGGTGGTGAAGGCAGTGGTCAGTACAGACCCAACATTGGCCATAGTGCTGAGAGTAAGTGATGGAGGCTGCCTAGATGGGACAGTCATATAACTTCCTGCAAGGCTTGTGGAACACTTTGGAAAAGAGGAAGGCAAAGGTGATGCTCACCCATTAAGGTCCAATGAGGTCTCTCAGTGCCTAGGGTGGAGATGGTTTAACATTTGTCTCCTAAGCATTGTTCCTCTGTTGCTTTCTGAAGTTGGACTTAGCTGTTTTCTGTGGTTTGTTCGTGGGAATACCACAGCATAATTTTTCAAATAAAACAAAATCCATTGATATGATTTAGAGACATCATTAAAAGAGTAAAATGACTCATACTTCTCATTCTTTATTGGTGCTAAGGGAATAAATAGACCTTGACTCCTTCACAGGCTTAGCTACACACTTCGGGGGTTCAGTACAAAGTGAAAACACAGCAGAATATTCAACTAAGAGCAGATGACGTTGTGTGATGATGCAGGTTGCATGTCCATGAAGTCCTCCTTGATTTCCAATGTGCTGCATGAGTAAATCTATGCTTTATGAATGACAATGAGATGCTAGCCAAGTTGCTCTCCCTGGGAAGGAATCCCTGGTGAAATCTGCTCTTGAAAGTACAGATGTTGCTGCTGTGACTTGCCCACTAGGCAAAGGCGTACTCAGTTTCTGTGTGCACACAAGTAAGGACACGGGACAAATACAAGTGGAGAGCACACAATGAGGCATCAAATATTAAAGTAATATGTGTTTCTTTGAGCTAAAAGGTAACCAGCATTCTATGTAAACACCTAGCCAAAAAAATTGGCTTCAATAAAAACACTGATTTTTTAAATGAACATAACCACACATAATCTTTTATTTTTGCAAGCATCCACATATACGAGATTCTATGTATGAACAATAAAATTATAAGCCAGGAACATAAAATATGTAATGAAAGCAATTCCCATTTGCCTGATCGCAAGCAAAGGATTTATCTGGAAAGAATTATCACTTCAACTTTATACGCAGTTTGGCTCCTGTACGTGTTTATTGATGGGTGCTATTTTCACAGTTCAGCACTAATTATTAATTTGTATATCCAGGAGAATGTACACATAGTTCTCACTATTCTCAAGAGATTATTTTTTTGTAAATAATAGTGTAGATGAGAGGCTCAGATTGCGTTTAGCTCTCACTCCTGGCTTCGCACCATAACCCTGTTAGGGAGTCAGAAGTACAGGCAACATTGTACCTCCCATAATTAAGGTACCCATAATTCAGGAGCAGGAAAGAAATTTCATGTGAGAGGAGCACAGAATGAAGAGTTGGTCCCTGGGTGCTGTTTCATTTTAGTGCCAAGACATCTTGAACATTTGAATGTGAGCACAAGAAGTTCGTAAGGGGATGAGATAATAATAATGACGTCAGATTTGCCTAGAATTTTGTCCTGAAAAGCTGTTCAGCTGCTTCCAAACAAGAGTAGAGCAGACAGTTTCTTGGGCTCCCTTTCGCATTCTTTTTTATTTATAAAAAAAGAAGCACAAGAACCCAGTGATTTAGATTATTTACTTGATTATAAAGATGTGCTTTTAAAAACCTTCATGTGCTATATTGATGGTGTTGGTGGTGGTAGCTGATGTGATTGTGCCAGGCTTGTGCAAGCCCTGCTATGCACGTGGAGGTCAGAAAATACTCTCCAGTGTGAGCCCTCATCTCTCACCTCTTCAGAGACAGAGACTTTGGTTCATCACAGCTGAGTACTCCAGCCCAGAAGGCCCCTGAACTCCAGGCTATTCTCCTGTCTCTACCTTTCCCCTCACCATGGGAACACAGAGGTTAGTGTTCTATGGTGTCCATTTCTACATGAATTCTAGGATGTCAACTCAGATCCTTATGCTCATGTGGCAAGTGGTTTATACAGTGAACATTTGTCCCAGTTCCTAAATAACACTTTATTTCATTTAAATACGATTTTTCTAAAAAGGGATGAAAGTGTGGTTTTGTCCCTTCCACTTGACTATCAGCCCTTAGGATAGTTTGGGTTTCATTGCTGACGTGAACAGTATTATTTTTAAATAATTAATGGAGATGTTTAGACAATATTTTGAAACTGATGAACTAAGTATTTTCTATTTAGTTAAATCCAACAAACAATTGTTTGAATTCACTATGGTTAACCTGTAGAGCAGGTACCAGAAGATTACCAATATGACCAAGACAAGGATTCCTGCATGATCCATCAAAGCAAGGTTCTCTTCAGATAGATTACCCATAAGCCTGTGCTGGCAAGTACCCTGGAGAACTGTATGGCAACATGGCAAGGAGACAATACTCCCCAGAAAATGAATCTTACAGTATGGATAAGAATTCAAATATTCAGCAAGGTGGAGCAAATGAACTAAAAAAATGTGGGAAATTTATTGTTGGGTTTTGGATGTTAGAAGAGAAGAGAATATTTCTTACCTGTCCAAATAAGTCTTATCTTTTATCTATATTGCGGAAGGGTTATGGATTAGGCTGTGACATTGTATGTGCTGTGCTTGAAGGAGATAAAGATACTGGAATTGTGAAATAGGGGTCAGAGACAGGAACCATATTCAGAGTGTGAGACCATGGAGCCCACATTTTGTAACCTATTTTACCATTGACAGAAATCAGGTGGTGGCGGTGGCGGTGGCAGTACTTGTATGTAAAACCATATGCAAGAAGTATAGGCAGAATTTTTTTCAAAGTAGGTAGACTTTCTTTAAAAAGACAAAAATGTTTTTATAGTGGTATCTCAACAGCTATTTTGAGGTACTGTGTAAAAAGAAACAACTACGTTCTTCAGTAAGTAAAAGATCCTTGCATCACCACTTCCAAATGAAGATGGAATTAGATTTGTGTGTAATACTTTTGATAAGTTTTTAAGAAACTAAGGAGTTTCAATGACAGCTTTGTTAATGCTGTAACATTATATGTAGTGATCAGACTATTGGGTAAATGAGAGGAAACTTTGCTCAAGTATAAGAACAAAGAACATCCTTTATAATGTAAATATCAGCTGGCATCATGGATATCATATATGCAGACATATATAAAATCACTCTGCCTACACCATTCAAGTAGAACCGTAAAAGAATCCCTTTCCTAGGCTCTGAGAATACTCAGTACATGCTGAATCATGCAATCTCTGTGATTATTAGCACAAAGTTTGAAGCTCTGGCTTCTGATCTGTTGTTTTATTTTGTTTTCAATCTTATTCCTTGAGGCCTACCCTACCCTTTATGGTTTTATGTCTTTTTCTCCTGAGTATATACATAACCTATGTGTTTGGTCCCTCAGATGAGGCTGCAGACCAAGGAATTGGAAGCTGCTGCCTCTTGACAGCATCTGCTTTCTTCTTCGCTCATGAAAAACATCCTGAGTAAAGAACACCAGCAGTGGCTTGTGTAGCTTCTGGGCATTTTTTTTGTTCTTGTGATCTGAAGTCCACTTATTGTGTTTTCTGTTATTTGGAGGTCATCAAACTTTGATCACTAGTGGGGGAGTGTGGGGTTTTGCCTTGATCTTTGAGATCACACTAGAGGCTGATTTTAAACAACATGCATGAAAGGTTTATTTTAAAATGAAAAAAAAGTGCTATAATCTAGTTCTGTGAGGGTAAGTGTTTAAGAATGGGTGAGATTCAAAACAGTACTAATTATAATTAATTTGTTTTGGAAGAAAGCAGCATCATTACTGATACCCAGACTTCTAAATTCAACTAGGTTCATTACAGAATGCAGCTCTGCTCTTCTTTTACATCCATTTGATATGCACAAGCCTACAGTTGATTCAGGTAGGCTACACATACACATGCACACAAGTGGAGAAACACACATACAGCTACACACATACATAGATGCATCATACTGATACATCTACACACATACACACACAGATACACACAGTTACACACACACATACACACACATCCTTCTTTCTAATCTTGACAATGTGTGTGTGTGTGTGTGTGTGTTTTGTCACGAGAACCACCACAAGGTATGCCCATTTTATTGACAATTTACTATTCAGGTTGAAAAGACAAAATATCCTTGTGTTTTTAAATAACAATATAATTATTTTTGAAAACTTAATTGAATACAACCATAATAAGTAAAACTGACAGGTTTTTTGCTCATTTGTGTGTACTTCACAGGGAAATATTGTAGAGATCTTGAAGACTCTGTATCTCATGCCTTGCACACTTGCCCAAGGTCACTGGAGAAAGCGATGTTTCAGTAACTATCAGATCAGTAACTATGACTGGATTCTGATCATCGCCAACTCCCAAGTTGCTCATAAATTCCTTTAGGAATGATGATTCCTGGTTAAAGACATCGAGAATTCTGCCAATGTCCATCCCCTCCTGGAGGCTCATATCCACACCAAAGCAAGTTAAAGGTCTGGGAGACTCTGTTATAGATGCCACCAACCCCTTCTGTTTACCCTCTGCTCATCAGTGTCATTAGAAAACCGTTTAGCTTAGCTTCTTATGCGTGTCATGTTTCCAGTATGAACCACTCCTTACATGGGCATTTGGATATTTCAGTAGAAAGTATCACCAGGCCACTAAAATAGGAAGTACTATGTGTAATTTCATTTTTATAAAGAGGTAAATATGAAAGTTGAATGAATTCAAATAATTTCTATCTAATTAAGCAGGGCTGGGATGCAATCTGTCCAATTTATGCTTAATGAGTTGTTCTCCATGGCATTGGCCATCTCCACAATCAGATTAGTAGGTTTTATTGTTCTCAGGCAATATCAAATATGATAAATCATCATAATGTTCAACAAGTTTGACAAGATTCTCCCACCAGAATTTATAAAGTGATGAGTTGCTTCAAATATTATCATGCTTAATAAATATTGAATGAGCTCCTATGGCAAAAACAAAACTTATTTACAAAGCAAAGGAAAACAAGCAAACACAAGTGTAATAATGATGGCTTCTGGTTGATGAAGGTATGTCTTGAGCAAATAAAAATGTTTAGGCTCTTTATAATAATAATTAAATTCCGTTAAACTATTTGGTAAGCTTGTTATTATTGTTTTGACTTAGATGTTTATGCACTTCTCATAATTATACCTAAATTAGATTTTAGAAAGAGAATCTGCAGTTTCTAAACAAGTGCTGTTGAAGTGTGAGAAGCCTACCTTCTAAGCCTGGATATCTGGATATTTTATTCCTCTTGGGATTTTTCTGTGAGGTTGAGAAGCGTTAATGATTTTTCTCCAGCAAGCATCTAAAACCACAAACATCACTTAAGAGGTATTCAGCAATGTTGATGTCACTGCTTGGGAAATAAAGCTGCCACAAAAAGCAACTTTTCTGAAATCTACCAAAGAAAAAGCCAGTGTGAGTACACACTAAAAATAAAAGCTTTTGATGGCCACTTTCAAGGAGCATTAGAATTAAGAGCACAGCCCAAGAGGAGCATGTTTAAAAACTCTTCTGCGTTCTAAGCTGTCAGTAGTATCAACAAACACAACATAGAAGAATGTGTGTTTTCATCCATAGAGAAACACAAAGGGACCAGCAAAGGATTTTACACAAGGCTTCTAAGTGTTGTTAATCACCTGACTAAAGGCCTTTTGTAGGATGAGGCAATAGAAGGAAAGGCAGCCTTGGAAACTGGAATTAGTGTACTGGTAGCAAGCTGGAAGAAATTTTAATGTTAGAAAACTTTTGCAAACAGTCAATACATATGAAACAGAACAAAATTGATTTATATTTTCAGAAGCATATACATGCAGTTCTGCTAATTCTCAAGAGAATTTTATGAATAACAGTGTAGATCAGAGGCTGAAGCTGTGACTTGTAATAAGAGGTGAGGGCCGTGTTCCTGGTGCCCGGCTAGCTTAACCCACGAAATAATTACACAGAAACTGTATTCATTTAAACACTGCCTGGCCTATTATATCTAGCCTCTTCTCAGCCAACTCTCACGCTTGATCTAACCCATTTCTATTAATCTGTGTTTACCATGAGGTCATGGCTTACCTGGAAAGCTTCTAACCAGCGTCTGTCTCGGGCAGGAGAAACATGGTGTCTGCCACACTGCCTTCTTCCTAGCATTCCGTTCTGTCTACCCTGCCTACCTGATTTCTGCCCTATCAAAAGGCCAAGGTAGTTTTCTTTATTCACCAATGAAAGCAACACATAGAAAGAAAGACCTCCTATACCAGCGACTAGCTCTCACTTCTATCTTTATATCATAACCTCATAGAGGAAATTTATTCTATCAGTGGTTCTCAGGCTTCCTAATGCTTTGACCCTTTAATATAGTTCTTCATGCTATGGTGACCCCAACCACGAAGTTATTTCATTGCTGCTTCACGACTGTAATTTTTCTACCATTAGGAATCGTAATGTAAATATCTGATATGCAGGATAGCTGATATGTGACTCCCCCCCAAGGGTCAGTACTCAGAGGTTGAGAACCATTGTGTCTAACTTGCAGTGGGATAATTGTACATGGTGTGAAGTTGTATTGCTGTGATTGGTGTAATAAAAATCTGGATAACCAATAGCTAGGCAGGAGGTATAGGCAAGACTTCTGGACAGAGAGATAACTCTGGGAAGAAGAAAGAGAAGTTGCCAGCCAGACACAGAGAGGAAGCAGGCGGTGTAAGGTGGAACAGAGGTAGCTCCACAGGGAAGAATGTCGATTAATATAAATGGGTTAATTTAAGTTATAAGAGCTAGTTAGGAACGTGCTGCTTAAACTATAACCAATCTTCATAATAAGTCTCTGTGACATTATTTGCAAGCTGGCTGGCAGTCCAGAAAAAGACTTGTTACAGGCCAGGGATTGTGATGGTATATTTGTATAGAAATTTTATCCCAAGACTTTGATTGGAAAAGAAAACTATTTAACTTGATATAGTTAAATTTCTTTCACTGATTTTCAACTTTCAGAACCAACCATTGGCAAGACACTAGAGTATGGTTGTTGAATGTCCCTAAAAGAATCATGTGTCAAAATCTTGGCCCCCAGGGTGGTGCTGTTTGGAGGTGCTCTAGAGATCTTTAACACTCTTCCAACTTTGACTAATTCCTGTCTAAGCTTAATGCACTGCCTTGCTGACAATTTACTTCTTACATATCACTTCCACTATTTTTGAAATCTTACTGTGTCTATTTTTTGTCTTTTTGTATTTTTTTTCCTGGAATATTTATTGAGAGACTGTCTCAAAACAAGTAGTTAGAAGAAAAATATCCGAAGTCTGTAAATTTATAATACGTTTTTTATGTGTCCTTCACATTAACAATGGGTACCAGTTTGGTTTTAATTTGGGACCATAACAAACCCCCATCTAGAGCAAATTATTACTTATGGCTGGAGGTCCAGCATAGGTGTCAAACAGCTAAAACCAACATATAATAGAATTGCTTTCTTTCTGTCTCTTGCTTGTGCAAGTGACTCTGGAACTGATTCTTTCTCTTTGTGGATTGCAGTCCCATTCTGTAGCTCACTATGAATGGAGTCTGCCTTACCTTTTGGAAACTGCTGCACTTCTTCACCCACAACTTTTGACTGTATCCCAAAGTCAGGACTCCTTGACAGAATAGTTGTATCATATCTCTTAATCATTTTCTTTTCTTTTTCAGTTTAATATTATTTTTAAAGAATATACAAAGTAACAAGTTTTATTATAGCATTTACATACATACTTAGTTTATATAATCTTTCATACCCAGCCTGCCCTTTTCACCATCTCCTCACTCCTGTGTGACATCTTTACCTGTACCTATGGCCCTAAGTATTCCCCTTTCTTCTCTCATTTCACATGTGTCCTGTTTCCCTCCCAACCATTTCCTGTCCCCACCTCACAGTCCTGTTCCTAATAATTTCCACTTCCATCAACTTTCCACGAAGTATCGTAATTCCGTTTTGTCTTCACAATTGAACAAAATTCCATTTTTTTCTGCCATTACTCCTCTCACCTTGCCATGAAAAAGTCTCATATAAAAGTTGTGTAAGTCAGATAGAGATCATAGATTGTAAAGGATAAAATTCTACCTGACATAATTTTTTGCTTAATGTTGGCTCACCAAAGGTAACCAATCCTTTCTTTTCTTCTGTCCAAATTTGATAAAAAGTGACTCTTAGTTTTATCCCCTGACTTCTTGGCTACATGTACATATACAAACATTCTTAATATTCTTATGATCCTGATAGCAGCATCAGTGGTATCTTTTCTGAGCAATTTTAATTCCATGCTTTTCATAGGGCTACAAAATTTGGAATTCTGTTAAACTTAAAAACTAGTCTAGAAGCTTAGGTTGTTAATTTCATTGATTTACCTCAGAAGCTTTTGCCCTTTTGGAGTTGGAAAGACTGCTCAGATGTTCAGAGTGCTTGTTTCTTTTCCAGAGGATCCATGTTGGCTTCTGCCACCATCTGGCTTTTCATAGCTGCCTACAACAAGCACTTTGGAGTCTGATGCCCTCTTCTGGTCTCCTGGGGCACCTGCATGCTAGTAGGATTCACTCACACAGACACATATGTACACAAATAAAAATAATCCTAAAATGTGCTTTCGTCCTTTAAAGAAAGCTTCTAGGTATTTTTGAGATGGGAACCAACCTCCAATTGCTCCCACTCATTTTTAAAATTTTTATTATTTTAATATTTACAATAAATCATATCTAGATTTTTACAGTGTGCTCTATCAGTAAGACTAATGCCCAGGTCCGTGAAGGAGATAATTAAATTAAAAAAGGGCAAAACATTGGGGATAGTTGTTTCATGTTTAAAATAATTGAAGAGGAAAATATTATAATTAAAAACTTCCTTTTCAGATGCCATCTGAGCATGGAAATCACAGAAGCTCTATGTGGTTCAGATATAATGAGCTTCCAGAACTCTCTCTCTCCAGGACAGTGTGAGGCAGTTCCTACCATTTCAACAAATGAGTGTCTTTGAAACACTGAACTCAAATAAATACGTTTATCCAGAGTCAGTCTTCCCATCCTGGTGATTACAATAGCAAGGTAGAGAAAAATAAATAAGGCTCACTGTACAAACTCACGTTGTAATGAAGATCTAACTTCAGTCATTATCTCCTGAAACAGCAGTTAGGAGGTACAGAGGGGACGGGATATTGCTGTTCTTCTGTGCACTCAGCAAGGAGAAGGAAGCAATTTGAATAAAATATCTAACAAATAAACTGTTGGGGATTTGTCAGAAGTATGGTGCTGGTCTCCACAGGAAGTCTGTGAGGAGTGGAGAAGGTCTGTAATGATGAGGAAGTTTTGCCCTGGTCTTCCATATATTGAGCACCAGGGAATCTTTCCACCAACTGTCTCTGTGCTCCAAAACTCCATGGGACAGCCAACAGCTGCAAACTCCCACGGGTTCCCTGACATTATTTTTTTAATTAGCGATGACTTTCCTTATTTCATTCAGGTTTGCTGTGCATCCTGATTTGAAGACTTGTGTAATTTACATCTGAATTAATTATTTTCAAATATACCTAAAGTCTCCAGGAACTACAAAGAATGCTTCAAAAGAGCCCTGTCTGTTTTTTGTTTTTTGTTTTTAAATTGCCTGCAAAGAGAACTATAAAACTGAGTTCTTGTTTTCCATGTCACATTTTCAATAAAACCAATCAAATCATTCCTTAAGTAAAATCACTCTATAATATAAATTCTGGGATAATAAAGGTTGAGGAGGTGGTGTGGACTGTAAAGTGCTAGTTGAGTGCAAATAAAGGGACCTGAGTCCCATCCTGGGACCTACTGAGAGAGCCTTTTATGGCAACATGTGACTATAATCCCAACGTCGGGAAGGCAGAGACAAGCAGATTCCTGGGGACTCACTTGTCAGCCAATGATGCCAAATCAGCTGGCTCCAGGTACAGTGGAAACTTTGTCTCAAAGAAGTAGGGTGGAGAATAGTTGAGGAAGACACTATTATCAACCTCTAGCTTCGACATTTATGCATATACTTGTGCACACACACAAACAGGTGCATGTATACACATACACACACACAAACACACACACACACACACAGGGAATATATATGCCTGTTAAGACCTTGTTTTATTGTTAGTTACAGATTAAAAATTTAAAGATTTGGGTGGAGGTAGTTCCAAACAAACAATTAATTTACTTTAAGTCTATCACACAGTCTTAATGTCAGAAGCAGAAAGGTCTGTACAGCTTGGCAGTCCAGAGGAAGTTCTTACCCTAGAGTAAGTCTGGCCTGTGAACCGAGGCCTTGGGAGACACTGGAAGGAAATTTCTACAAGTTCAGAACACCCGGGTTTACATTATCAAGCTCTAGGCTCAAAAGCACAAAATAAGAAAGAAAAGAGAAAAGAGGGAAGGTGACTTAGCAGATTATACCAAAAAAAAGTCCTATCAATCCAAAATGAAGGTGAATTATGAAGTCACAATTCCTCTGTTTAAGGTTACTGTCACAAAAGTAAAAATGTAACCTGGGTTAGTGAGGACATAAAGAAAAGGAAACCCTTGCATGTAAACAAGCATGGAAAATTATCTTATGATCCACCACCTATCTTTCCTCTGGTATATATCTAAAGAAAAGGAGATCGGCCTGTGAGGATTGGTCCTGACTTCCATGTTTGCTGCAGCAGTATTCAGAACAGACAGGGGAAGGGAATCAGCCTAGGTGGCTCTCAGTGGGTGGGTGGGAAAAGAAAGTATGGCATGTATATATAATGGGATATTATTCATTCATAAAAGGAATGAAAGACTTTCATTGTGGCAAAATGAGACTGTAGGACATTAAGGAACTAATCTAGATGCAGAATGTCATGCTCCGTTTATCCTCAAAGTTGGAAATGAAAAGGTTAATTTCAAAATGGAAGTGAACAGAACTATTACTGGAGGTTAGGAATTATAGAGAGAATGATATATAACTGTACTTGCTTTGAACTTGGACTTCTCAATGTCCAGAACTATGAAATATAAATTTCAGTTTGTAGCCTCTGGCATGTTTTCAGTAGAAGTCCATTGAGGTACATCTACAATCTTAAAAAGAAAAGATATAGGTCTAAGCATTCAATGTTATAAATTAGAGGAGAAAAACTATCAAACAAGTTAATTACGAAAGAAGAAATGAATTGAAGGACAGAAAGTAGTAAAACATTATACAAATAAATAAAAAGGAAGCCCAATCAAGCCAACCAGATCAAGTCAATCAGATATATCTAATAGTCAATCAAGTACAATCAAGCCAAGCCAACCAAGCCAATCAGATATTTCTAATAATATTTACAAAACATTGGCAAGACTACAAAAATGCAAACGAGAAAAGATGTGGGCAAACAACAGAAATGTAAAAGGATTCAGCTTCAAGTGCTAGAATATAGGGTATCGTAAAGACACATCTTCCTAGTTATTGAGAGCTTGGAATAAATGGGGACATTTCTAGAACTCTTTTATTTACAAAAGTTTCTTTGAAAAGCAACTTTATATTTAAATAATTCTATAGTTTTTCAGAGCAGGGATTTTTTTTTTTTAGTGTCCATCTTCACTCCTTTTTTATTTTTATTTTTTTTCCATACATTGTTTTGTTTTATTTTTTCCATTCAAGAACATAATTAAAGAAATAAAATTTCTTTTCCTTTCTTCCCCTTCTCCCGGTCCCCTCCCACTACCCCCCCACCCCTCCTCCCTCCCCCTTCTTCCTTGAAAGAGGGCATGGTGCCCTGCCCTGTTGGAAGTCCAAGGCCCACCCCCATCCCTCCTGGCCTAGGAAGGA